>CAJNSZ010000188.1:126667-161145 GCA_905329745.1 Rotaria sp. Silwood2
GGCCCGTGCGGTCCCGCCGCGCCCCCCCGCGCCGCCGCCCCCCCCCCACCCCCACCCCCCCCCCCCCCCCCCCCCCCCCACACCCACCCACCCCCCACACCCATACCCACACCCACACCCTCACACCCACACCCACACCCACACTCACACCCACCCACACCCTAAACAAAGAAAAATGATTATTATTGAGTGTATAGCAATAATAACAAAAAAAAAGATCGGGCGCGCTTAAACGAAAAAGAGAGTTTCAACTTTAAATGTAGAAATTAAATGATCAATTATTTTTCTTGTCAACAATTATTTACAAAAAAAAACGTGTAGTGAACAAGAAAGCTTTCAGTTTACAGATGGCGTATTAAGATAACAAGATTTAACGATATACGTGCGATCCACATTTTAGTTCCAAAGAAGCTGCGCTAATAAGCTTTTTTCTTTCTTTCGCAGTTTTCTAGAAATCAGGTTTTTCAGCAAAAATCTACCGAATCGCCCCCGTTTCTCAGGCACAGTAAATTCGATCGGGCTGAAATTTTTTCTACAGATAGTATAGATACTTTAGGGGAACTACTTTTTTTGTTTTGCAAACTATTGGATCGCTGTGCTTTGGCGAGTCTTACAAGACAAGCACTATTCAAAAAAACCATGCGTTTTTTACGGTACTCTTCGTATTTTAGCTTTTTTATTCAAACGGTACGAGATAGAAAGAAGCCAAAAAAAGTAGTTCCCCTAAAGTGTCTCTACTGTCTGTTGAAAAATTTCAGCCCGATCGGATTTACTGCGTTAGAGAAACGGGGGCGATTTGGGAGTCGATCTTTAGCCATTGTGACACCAATATCTTCTGGAAAGAAGCATTTGAAAATTTTGAATCTATGACAACTTTTACTCTCCACATCGAGATCTATCAGCTGTGAAAGCTTCAAATTTTTCTGATGAGCTGTTCTTGAGAAACCTCGAAAAGGGATGGCCCTTAAGTGGAAAACTTATAGACATTTATGATTATCAATCTTATCAAAAATTCATGTTTGCTTGCACAAACGTTGCATAAAATCCAATATTTTTTTCGTTCTCTCACTTCATGTTAGAAATTTTTCGGGTGAGTCACCTTGTTTCGATCCATATTGACACAAGAAGGTGAAGTAATACCGTCTTCTTTTCGTTCTCATTTGTTTTTATTTTCATTTGTCAACACACGCACGCATACAATCATCAGAGGTGTATTTTGCACATGGCAACGGCAACAACGGATAGAAATCTATGTGATACATGTGGCAAAGCAAAAGGAATTTCTAAATGTGAAGGATGTGCAAAAATTTTCTGTTACAGTCATTTTGGAGATCATCGTCAAGAATTAAATAAACAATTAGATGAAGTTGAAGTCATTCGTGATCTCTATCGACAAACACTTACTGAACAAACAGCAGATCCACAAAGAGATGAATTGGTACAACAAATTAACCACTGGGAAAGTGATTCGATCAAAAAAATTCAAGAAACAGCAGAAGTAGCTAGACAAATATTATTCAGACATACAAATGGACATATTAAACAAATAGAATTTAAATTGAATAAGTTAACTGATCAATTAAGACAAAGTCATCAAGAAAATGATTTTGTTGAAACAGATCTACATCAATGGAAAGAACAACTTGAACAATTAAGTAGAGAACATACAAACCCATCAAATATTATACTTCGACAAGATTTAGAACCACTTGTCACTAAAATTTATGTTGATATTTTAACCAGTAAGTGTATTTCCTATATTCATACTTCTACCGAAGACGGTGGAACCATAGCGAAATATTCTCGTTTTTATTTTTGTCTGAACCACAATTGTAGCTTACGGATCAAACTCTGAGTACTACTTAATCGTTACAGAAAACTATATCGAAAGAAATGCAAAACTGAAATAGAGTTCTACTGCAAGAATGTTCTCTTCAAAAACGTAGCTCAAACAAGTCTTAGTTATAAAAAATATAATAGATAAGAGTAAAGTTATGAAAAGATCTTACTAAGCGAAGTGATTCCCATGCATCGAACTCTTGAAAACGAACGAGTCATAGCATAGCTTGATTATTTATAGAGTATACATATACATGACTGTTTTCGTCCAACATATAGTCAGGTTTGCCTGGAGGCTGACAATAGTGACGCTGGAAAATACTAAGAAAAAAAACATAAAAAGACTACACGAATAACAGGAAAGAAAATGGCAACATTGAAAAATTCCAATATACATAAAAATAGTACTAAAGGAAACTTTCTATGTCAAATGTTGCTACATTACATACTTATATTGTAAAATTAAATCCATTTTAATGAAAATCGAAATGAAAGAAAGAAAAGTACACTTCTTGACAGATTTGATCAAAACATTAGCATCTATAAAAAAAAACAGTTTTTGCAACTCAAAGAGAAAATTGTTCCATTTCATAGTTGTAATGAAATAGAAGAACATATTCCTAATGCGACTCATAGATAAGTATACCGCGAGATTATCATGATAAAGTGTTCTGACGCAATTGTTCATTTCTGTTGAATTTCTGAGAACAGAACTCATTGGTTCTAAATGGAAAAAGATATTTTTTACTCTAATAAGTACATAGATATTGATCGGGAAAAATCGATCAAAATTTATTATCACAAAAAATTTTCATTACATTGTAGTACCATTGGATTTCACTAATATTGGGATCAATACAAGATGGATCCAACACGGCATTACAATAGCTGGAGGCAATGGACAGGGTAATTCATTAAATCAACTCTCTCACTCATGGGATATATATGTTACTGATAATCAAAGTGTCTATGTCGCTGACAGCTCGAACCATCGTATTGTGGAATGGAAATGTGATGCAATGAGTGGTCAAGTCGTTGCAGGTGGACATGGACCAGGAAATCGAACTGATCAGTTGAATGATCCTAGAAGTGTGCTCTTCGACAGAAAAACCGACTGTCTTATAATAGGCGATCACGGAAATCGACGAGTTTTACGATGGCCTCGTCAAAATGGCGCAAATGGAGAAATAATCATTTCAAATATTGACTGCTCCCGCTTGGCAATGGATAACGATGGATATCTCTATGTTTCTGACAATAGTAAACATGAAGTGAGACGATGGAAAATTGGTGAAACAAATGGAACATTAGTAGCAGGTGGTAATGGACCAGGTCATCATCTTAATCAGCTCAATTGCCCCAATCATATATTCGTCGATCATGAGCATTCAGTGTACGTGTCAGATAGCGACAATCATCGTGTAATGAAGTGGATGAAAGATGCAAAAGAAGGCATTATTGTTGGTGGTGGTCAAGGTAAAGGGACTGACCTAACACAACTGTCATATCCTCGTGGAGTAATCGTCGATCATTTGGGCACTGTTTATGTGTCAGATTATGGCAATCATCGAGTAGTGCGTTGGTTCAAAGGAGCAACACAAGCTAGTATTGTAGCTGGTGGAAATGAAAAGGAAAGCCAATTGAATCAACTTAACCATCCCACAGGTTTGTCATTCGATCGACAAGGACATCTCTACGTCTCCGATTATCACAATTATCGAGTACAAAAATTCAATATTGATACCAATTCGAGTTCACACTGATATAACGGAACGTTAATGAACTATTGCGTTTCTTGCCAATCTTTTTTTTGCTATTGAAAAATAAATTGAATAATAAAACCTTTCAAATATTAGGGTGTGGGTGTGGAGTTTTGTGTAGAGTAGATCCACACCCATACCCACGCGTCACATCGCACTTTCACTCACGCATCCACTCACATACCCACACCTACATCCACCCACACCAACCTACCTACACCATATCCACACACCCTTGCTGGCTAAGACACCTTCAAACAGAGTAAGTAAAGGGAACCACTAAAATGGGAAAATTCCTACACTAAAGTACAAGTATCCATCCAATCGTAACATATCCGGGTTCAAACATCTTGTGATCAACTTTAACAGTAAATCACAGGTGAATGTGTGATATAGTTTCCACACATTGAGGGTTGGGATGTGGGTGTGGGTGTGGGTGTGGGTGTGGGTGCGAGTAATCTTGCAGTGAGTGACTATAGAAACACCCACACACCCCCACACCCATACCCACACTCACACACACCCACACCCATACCCACACTCACACACACCCACACCCATACCCACACTCACACACACCCACACCCATACCCACACTCACACACACCCACACCCATACCCACACTCACACACACCCACACCCATACCCACACCAGAGCTGGGCAAGTTGAAGGTTTCTCAAGTCACAAGTCAAGTCAAGTCACTAAAAAAACTTTCAAGTCAAGTCAAGTCAAGTCACAACCCAAACTTTTTTTCGACCAAGTCAAGTCAAGTCAAGTCACGTCCCAAAATTTTTTCGATCAAGTCAAGTCAAGTCAAGTCACACCTCAAAATTTTTTCGACCAAGTCAAGTCAAGTCAAGTCAAGTCAAATCAAGCCAAGTCAAGTCATTTCTCGAAATTTTTTTCCTAGAAGTTAAGTCAAGCCCGATTAAAAGTTAGGCAGAACATGACATTTACTAGCACTTATCGGATGAGAATCAATTTTTATAGTCTCAGAATTCTGCTTCATGGTAAAAAACAATGCCTATAAGAAACAGAACTGGGCAAGTCAGAGGCTTCTCAAGTCACAAGTCAAGTCAAGTCACTAAAAAAACCTTCAAGTCAAGTCAAGTCAAGTCACAACCCAAAATTTTTTTCGACCAAGTCAAGTCAAGTCAAGTCACGTCCCAAAATTTTTTCGATCAAGTCAAGTCAAGTCACACCTCAAAATTTTTCGACCAAGTCAAGTCAAGTCAAGTCAGACTTGACTTGACTTGACTTGACTTGAGGCATTTTTGACTTGACTTGTCCAGCTCTGCTCTCTACACGGACTCGTAACTCTCTACGGACGACTCATACATCTTCTATATATGTAGTTTATTAGGATATGATACATCATAGAATTGAGAAAGATTGCTCTTTTGAAAATTCTGCTCAATAAAACAACAATAAAAAAAAATCATGATTAGCGCTTGGACATTCAAATGTGTCTGATCTCTCGTCTCCTCTGTCTGATTTTTGCTGATTCTTTTTGTCTGGACGTCCTCCTTTATGCATGGCTTTCAATCTATAAAAGTGATAAAACCGATAGTAGTCTTCGAGAATCTATTGAGGTTTAATGATGTATTGATATTGTAGAAGAATGTTAACATGCTCGGTTTCTTTAAAACTACCACCGACTTCATTATTATCACGTGAAGATGCAGAACAAATAACAATGGATATTGAATCTTATCGACAAATAATGAAAGATGTTATGAGTATGAAAACAATTCTTCATCAACTTGATCGATTATTAAAACATTCAAATGGAAATAATATGACAGTAAGTATTTTTAAAAAAAGAACTCATTATTTAATTTTACTATGATAGGATTCAATGATTGGTTCATTTCATGAGTCTATGATTAGTTCAAGACGTTATTCATCAAGTATCAATGATGGTAATCCTCGAAATTCAATTGATGAAAATCTTTCTTATGATGATTTAGCTAAAGTAAGAAAAATAGTTTTGAATTTTTTTCAAAGAAAATATTTTGTTCTATTCAAGAAAATAATAATATTACGTAAAGAAAGAGAACAAAATAAACAAAATAAAATTATTACAAGAACAAATAGTCGACATCTTCTTTGTTAAAATCTTTATTTATTTTGTTCTTTTTAGTATAAATATTTTAGTCAAACACCATCAACATTCCAATTTTAATATTTGCTGTCTGTATTTTTATTTTTTAATTTCAAAAAAAAAAAGAATCTCTTTGTGTCTTGTTTAATTGTTCTATCTTCAAATGTCGATTATCGAAAAATCTACTTTTTGTAAAAAACAAATAATCGTTTCTATGCAGTGTGGGAGTTAAAACTAGCCGAGTTATAACTCGAGTTATAACTTTTGAGTTATAACCGATCAACTTTTTGGTCAAAAAGTTAATTCAGTTATAACTATCAACCATGGTTATAACTTTCAACCATAGTTATAACCTTCAACCCNATCTACAGTTTATTTTACAAAAGAAGTAGGCGTGTTTCGTGCATAATATTAAATGCTGGTAAATATTTTACCGTTTTCATGTTGGTTCTTTTTGGACGTTTCTGGGTCACAAATGGGAACCGCGATTAGCATCCGAAAACGTTCACGATTTTTATAGTGTTTAAACGCGTTTTCTGATTTTTTTGCTTGACTGGGAAGTGAAGATCCTTTTTTCTTCGGAACCTTTTTAAGTTCCGCAGACCGAAAAATAGGTTTTGTAGGAAAATACGAAACCTTTAGAGTTTCGTATTAAATATAATAGTTTTACAGGAAACCAAGTACGAAACTCTAAAGGTTTGGAATTTTCCTACAAAACCTATTTTTTGGTCTACGGAACTTAAAAAGGTTCCGAAGAAAAAAGGATCTTCACTTGGGTACACGGTAAGATCCTTTAAAGGTTCTGTGTATTTTTTTATTCGTTTTTTGAAACTTTGAACACATTTACAAGCTTTTTGTCATCTACCGAACCTTTTCTTGAGGTTCCGTACAGCTCCTATTTTTTTTACAGTGTATTGATAGCGTGTCTATAAGGAGAAGAGGAGGAGTGCAAAACCTTGAACTTAAAGCTTACACTCACTATTTCCTTCGAAAATATAGGTTAGTTCCACAAAATTAAAATTTAAAATTTTGACCACTGCTTCAAGTACTTGAACGAATCGCAATTCTCTCATGAACTATCTCTTAAAATGATCTTCATTTGAATTTGATGGTTTCTGAAAGGATATATCACGTTTTATAAAAACAAATTGAGACTTACTGACATGGATAAACATGTGCACCTCAAAAATGAAAATATTTCAATTCAAAATAAATAGATGAAAATGTTCTCAATACCTTCGAATGGAGGTTCAAGTAATAACTCTGTTGGTATCTGTTGTTTCAAGTGAATGATGTATAGTTCAGGAGCCGGATTTAATTTTGCTTGTACTTCCATATATGTTCCCGGCAATAGTAAAATTTCTTCCTCATTTTTGTAGTATGAATGGGTGCGTATACTCTTGCCATTAATAACTTCAATGGAAAATATCGTTCGTTCCCCTGTCTTCCCCAAATAGAGATCGTTTTCCAATACATCCAGCGAAATTGTTGTTGATGAGAAAGACCACCATGTCACTTTAGCTCCTTTCGAAAATTCATCACTAATATTCTTTCGTACTCCACGCCAAACAGTTTGTCGAGGTGCGCACGGTAATTTAACTAAAGCAGTGAGAAACAGTTTGAGATACTTAAACCAAGGTCGTAAGCTTTCGCGGTCGGATATCCTTAAGGTTTCATTTAGAGTAGAATAAAGACTTCTGTATCCGTCAGTCCATTCCATTGTGTAGAGACAGATAGAAGCTGATTCGTCACGAGTTAGGCCATCGACTGAATCATCTGAAGTAGCTTGTAGAGCAGTCGAAACATACGTCAATATGTCGTGAACAATCGAAGCCAATGGTGCACATGCGTCAGCAAGTGGAAGAATCTCTTCTTGAGCATAATCGATAATAGGAGTAGGTTCTATTGGATCGTGAGAATCTTGAATTAGCAAGCGAAAATTTCTACGAATAGTGAACAGTTCGGCCTCTTCAGTCGTTGTCTCATTCGCTTTTTCTATTGACCTGCCTTGGAGTATATCCATGATCTTGATGATACTCTTTATATCTGAAACAATAGAAGAGTAAATGAAAGCAAAATAATCAATAACTCATATGTGTCAGTGTCTACAGTAAATTAACAAGACCTACTTACATAAAATGAATTGCTTCATCCATGTTAGATAATGAATAAAATGATCATTGTTATTTTTATGTTAATTCTATTCTATATAAGAGGATATTCTGTGAGTCTTCATTTCACTTATACGGTGATCGACACGCACACACACATTCATATCCTATACTTTTTCACAATGTAAATAAAATACTAATTTTTTTCTCTCTTTTTCATTAGAAACGTTTCAATCTATTCGCGCTCTATGATACTTTGAGAAACGGTCTCAAGCACAAATCTTACAACACGAGTTTACTGTAACCTATCACCGTACAAGTATTATTTGAACACAATATGTGCTTCCACTCGTTAGACTTAGTGGTGTTGACATATTATCATTAACAGTTATATGGTATTGTCATTTTGATTTTTATTACACCAAACTGGACGAATTAAAAATCTATTGAGTTCTCTAAAAGCACTATACTATATAATTGAGTATATACCGTTTCTCTTTTGGAAATTGAATATCATGTCTCGCTTCATTACATATATTTTCAAATTTTCTTCTACTGTTACCAGAAAGCTTTCAAATAAGATACAAAATAGCTTAGTGACTATTATATTCGTTTTAAAACAGCAGAAAAACCTTTTGGATAATGTGAGCTTTAAAAACATTTAAATGAAACTATTCATTTAGATGATCTAACGACTGTTTTTCTTTCCACCATTCTATTATATTGTTTCATAGAATGAGTGGATGTGGGTATGGATGTGGGTGTGGATGTGAATTTTAAGTTCAAAAATACTCACACCCTATAAGTTACGCGTATTGTGCAATTACAAAAATTTGTATGACTTAAAACTGCTTGTAAATATTTAGGATAATTATTGAAATTATTTTCTGCATATATATTGAGTTGTGAAAATTGTTGGTGAGATCAATGTGCAGTAGTGTCAAACGTGAAACTTAAATTCAATTAAATTTTCAAGTTTTACTTTTCCGGTTTCAGCTTTCAAACCAACAGCATTCCTACGATAATGAGTCTGTGTGTGCGTGTGTAAGTCGACAGTGATGAAACTTCTTTCGCCGCAGCTACGCCAGCTACGACGCTGTGTGCGTGTAAATGTCTGTGAGGTGTAAATCTCGAGAGTGCTGTTTGTTTGAGGCTTTGAGTGCAAAAATTGACAGTAGAAACTTGAAAGTTCAATTGAATTCATGTTTCAAGTTTGATATATATGTAAAAGTGGCTGTATAAAATATGAACAACGGTATAATCTCAGCATAATGAATTTAAAGACGGTTTGTTGTGATTCAAATCGTGCAATTGCATTCGGGTCAATCAAGTGATAGCTATGTTTCAATTCTGTTGATGTACATTAAAAAAAAAATTGGTACAATGCCGACCCAAAAAGAGTACTGTAGAGACAAAAAAGGTTTTGTACATAGTATGGAACTGAAAAGGGTTTATAATTCGTCGCAATTATCTGAACCATTTTAAATTCGGTACAGACCACTTCGAAAAACTTGAAAAAGAATTCTGAGCCAATAACTATCAATTTCAGACAGCCGAAGTTTTGCACGAAATCTTTTCAGGGTTTCGTACTGCCTTCTAAAATGGTTCAGTACGCTGGAAAAAAATTGTATGGTTATCGAATCATTTTAGAAGGCAGTACGAAACTCTGAAAAGGTTTCATACAAAACTTCGGCTGCCTGAAATTGATTGTTGTTGGCTCAGAATACTCTTTCAAGTTTTTCGAAGTGATCTGTACCGAACTTGAAATGGTTCGGATAATTGCAACGAATTCGAAACTTTTTTAGGCTTCGTACATAGTACGAAATCTTTTTTCCATCTACAGTACTCTTTTTGGTTCAGTATCGTACCAATTATATTTTCAGCGATAGTAATACTATTTAAAAATATAAAAATTCGCTGAATACTGGTGATAAAGAAAGGCTTGTGAGTGCAGACCCTTTGGGACTGAAATGTGGAGCTCACGTATATACTTCAACTGCATTATACTAATATGCAACATAGATAATCTAAAATTACGAATTTTTTAATTTTCTGACAAGCGCCCTTATTTTTCGTGTTCTTTGTTGCTATTCGCTCAGTATTTTTCATTTTTAACATTACCTTTTTCTTTAATTTTACATTTCTATTAGAAGAAGTATTGATTTATATGGCGAATGAAACTATTATATATATGTGTGTGTATGTGAATCCATTAGTTAAAACTTGGTGGATAAGGTCTGCAATGCTCTCCTCCGCTTATATGGTCTGTAATGTGGAGGGGGAGGGACGCGAAACCTTGGCCTTAAAACATACACTCACTATTTTCTTCAAAAATTACGCGAGTTTCTCAAAACGCTCTTTGAAAGAAATGCAATTCCAAAATACTTACGTTTGCTCTCTTTATTATACGAAATTTTGTGTGCTAACGACCAGAATGATACTAATATAATGACGTTATTGTATACTAGAAATAAAAAGAAGACGTTGCTTATATGTGCACTACTAATATAAGTTTGGCTTGTGTGTCATCATCCGTGTCCATTAAATAATTAATGATCAAATATTATTTAGGTACCTTTTTTATTTCATACAAGTACTATCATGTTTTTGCTTGTTCGATCGTTCATTATGATATATTAATGAGATACGTGTTTTTTTCCTCATAAACACATCATCGTCGTTCTGCTCGTTCTATTACTCATCGTTTGGGCAGCTTGAAGGTTGCGAGATAGTGTGATTCGAAGGTAGAAAAATATGTATTATATCCAGGCCTGCCACCTCTTCTGCTTTTAGCAGAAAAATTCGGTCATATGAAGTGAGTCTAACATGCTAGCCAAAGAAATGTGGTTCGCTTCATATAGAGAAAATGAATCGGTAAAGATCCGAGTTTATATCTTACCGTGATTTTTCAGAGATTATTAGCATGTTATACCTATAGCTTTTCGAGAGATTTTTAGAAATAATACCGACAATTTTTCGATGACAAGTTGGACACTAGATACGTGTTTTTTCAGGGACTATGTGTACACATTATACTTCTAACGCTTTCAGAGCTCTCCAGATATGATATTTGTGATTTTCGAGTGACTACTTGAATGTCGCATCTTTAAATTTTCGAGAGCTGTGATGGGAAGAAAGATCTATGATTTTTCAAATCTGAACTTTTAAAGTATATTTTTGACACTGTTAGTTCAATCAAATGGGTTTTGCTACTAATATGTACTTGTTAGTCGACAAAAAGTGCCATTTTATAGCGATAGACACTATTCAGTTTAGATGAATCCGATAACGAACACAATGTCTATCTCATAGCTAAGGATCACATCTTTACTTCGAACTTTCTAGAGTCAAACAGAAATTTCCTAATAGTTTCGAGAAGATTGGTTGATTTTTGACGGATCAATTGCATCTTGTAGACAACTTTTATAGCACAAAAGAGAAACATTTCATTGAGTAATCTTTCGAAAGGCTACACATTATTTCTGTGTTCAAAGCAAGAAAAAAGGAAGTAGAATTCCTCACAGTCAATATTTTTTATATCGCAATAGACCAATCGAAATACAGATTGTACACAACTTATTAACTAAAGCAGAATATAAGATATTGGAACATCGAGATTTAATCCGACTTCGTGAAGCAAAAAACCGTCGAAATTTAAAAGAGTTAGAAATTGAAGGTTATGTTTACTCTTTTTGACAAATATGAGTAAGGTTCCACACTATTATTAACTTATCGTCAAGATATAATTATTATTTCATAATATTTGATTTTAAACGGTATATAGAGAAAACTCACTCGTATTGTTTTATTGTAACAGTTTATCGAATCTGCAGGATCCAAATGCTTGTCGACGTTTGAAAAAATCTGCGGAAAGTAAATGTGTTGGTGTTTACTTCGCAATGAAAGACGCGAGCCACTAATATTTTTCTCGTTTGCTGGTTGAATGAATAATTCTTTTCGTATCATTCGAATGCATCTCTTTTTGCCTTGCCTGTCATTAAAATGCGTGAATAATTGCGTCTAGACTTATTCCTTTGAAAGTAAATAGGAAAGAAAAATAGTTATTATTATTCATCATTAATTTCGTTTAACAGCACATCAACAATAATGAATATTCTAATTCAAGCATGGAAAGTTGGAAGAAACCAATTCAATTTGGTTATAAACTAGCAAGTATCGAATAAAAAGTTAATAGGGGAAACTATATAATAAAAATAAAAATAAGGTGTTTTGTTGTGAACACGATATTCGAATATTCATAGATAAAAATCGATTATTTAGCTATGAATAGAATTGTGGTATCAGATAAAAAAAAGATTGAGCATAAAAAAGCTAGAAACATGTATTGAACTAATTCGTGACCCATAAAGAATAAGAGACTCAGTATTATGTCATTATCTTCTCTAATCTTCGTACTGTTCGACTGCAATTTTTTTATTAGATTTAGTGTTCTGTTTTCTACAAAATCTTATCAAAACGGATGTCTTGTGTATAAAAAGAAGAAATGTTATTTCGCGAATTGGTTCATCTAATCATCAACAGCTTTAAAAAGCATTTCTAATAGTGTGATGCACCAAATAACGTTTTCTATACTTGGTTAACATCGACCTGAGCATTGACTGTTCTAGAATGAATATTCTACGGTAGGATTCAACTTTGGTTTATCTCAAAATAAATTATTTATACTAGTTATCCTAGAAATCAATATGAAGCTGAATAATTCAACGTACCGACATCAACCCGCTGCATTATTAATTTCCAATAGTGGTGCAAGGATGTGGGTATGTGGATGAAATAAGTGGATTTATGGGTGTTTCTTTAGTTCGTAATCACACGCTCATCCTCAGTCTCACCCCCACTCTACTCCACCCTCACCCCATGCGATGCCCCTGTGTGTGTCTTGACGTGTGTCTCCGTCTTTCCGCCCTCACCATAGCCCCTTATAAGATATGCAGTGGTAGACTCTGCAGACCATGGTAGATCCTGAAAGACCCCGGTAAACGCTGGTGTTTTTCAATATTATTGAATTGTTTTGCAATTCATTTACGTCATTCAGTGGAGAACCTGTTCGAATTAGGAGTATCGGCTGTATGAAACGTAAAGAAAAGCAAAAAAAAGGAGGAGACTTGAAACAACAAAACACGTCATAATGGAAATATTTATGCAAAACAAACTGTCTATGTGATGAAAACGTCATGGTCTGTTGATTCGCGTAAACATACGTAAGTTGGAAAAAGCCAAGTAATGTTTTTTAACGATAAATACGCAGCGAAATCGATTGCAATTACACAAGAAAAAAACAACTCATACTCTCCACAAAATCATTTATCAGGTATGCATATTTTATTTCCTAACATTATTAAACTAGTATTTAAATTAAAGTGGAAAGTGGAAAATAGTTACAAACAAGAAAGAAAAACGATGAGACAAGATAATAAGACATCAAATCATAGAAAGTAGTTTCAAGAAAGCTCCGATGGAAGATGTTCAATATAATATGTAATTAATAGTCTTGATTGAAGTAGCTCTTGTATGTAAAATAATCTTACCGTAAACTATTTTCTCAACAAAGTGTTCATGTGTTCGATTACGATCAAACTGTGGTCGTAGTTACGTCACAGTTGCTATCGGAGACGACATAGATGGATATTAATATCTCAAATAAGAATAGACGAAACCTATCAGTCGTAAAAAAAATTGTATCATTATTTGAGAAAAATCAAAAAAATAGTCATCTGTTGTTCATTGTTAGCTGCTATGAGTTTAGAGTCGAAACGTCTTGAAAGAAATCTTAGTTCATCCCTAATATCAGCATAGTATACGTGATAGACTTAAATAGAAATTGTTTCGAGTTATTAGACGCTTCAAGAATTATATGAGTTCGATACTGTATGTTTCTCTAGAACTGAAGTAAGCAACTGTTTCGCGAAAGGATTGATTAGTAAGTTGATACATGCAGCACATCGTTTTTTCGCTAGTTAAATCAAGAATTGTGACGGACAGTGTTTTGCCAGTCAAGTTAAGAATTGTGACCAGCCACTTTTTTGTCCGTATTTTGTCCACCAAGTCTAGATAGTTTGAACCGGAAGGTTATCAGTCGGTTCAGTCCAAAAATGTCAAACCGGTTTCCGAATATGAGTCAAGATAAGCGTCAGATGGAAATAAGAAGTACCAGAAAATTTATTTAGCCAAGTACTTCATCTCAGTGCTGAATAAACACAGAGCATTCGTCTTTCTGATCATTTGGACATACTTCGCATGATCATTGTGTTGTCATCGACATCGCTAAGGCAGTCGTTAGTGCATAATGTATGATAATCACTATCTTGAGGGTGAGGTGTAAAAATAAGTTCTTCATCTACTCACACCTTCAGGATCTAAAATAATTAGTTTCACATTGTTCGCTGCTTCGGAGCAATGTCACGAGACTTTCACTTTATTTCATGTTATGGTATTGGAATAGGTAATCATTTGCGCGAACGATAAACCTTTTTGACGAAGAACAATGACATTCAATTATTTCATGTATTATCAACTGTTTCCAACTGGATGTAAGTACCTAGTTTACGTTACACATCGCAGTGAATTTTCTTATTTGTTTTTCAAAAGCATTAAGATACACCTGGTATGGTGCTTACTCAGCCGTTCGTGCCACCTGGTAAGTCCATTCATACAATTTTTACTTGCTAGTTTTTCATTGAACAAATAGCAAACTTCGTCTATCCTGCAACCTCAGCATGGCCGAGGCTAACTGGTGAATGCAAGAAACACGTCGACAGCAACGGTCGATTGACAAGTGGGGTGTGGGTGTGGGTGTAATAGATTAGACTACCAACACCGACACTCACATTCACATACTCCCACACCCACACCCACACCCACACCCACCCTGTCAACAGAAACAATTTCCAGATTTTCATTTTCCATAATCATGCTGATTGAGTTGATTAGGCCGAAGTAGCATTATTTTTATTTCGAATTTCTTCGAAACAATCAAATAAATCTTGTGCGAATGCATCAGAAACATGATGATAATGTCGAAAATGAGATTTTAATGCACTAAATACAATTTTATGATGTCGACATGATACATTTGATTCAATTGGTTGATCACACCCTGGAAAATTAATTCGTTCGTTAGTAAATAGATATGGGACTCTATATAAATGATCAATTACATCGTCATTTTCATCAACTAATTTTTGTTATCCTAGGATCTTGATTATTGATAACAGCTTGTGCCAAACAACGAGCATAACATCGTTTTAATCTATGCTTTTCCATGAAATGGTTATATAATATGATTCGATGGTTTCTATATGCTCACAAAATTTAATAGAATGTTTTGCTTGAGTAAAACCATATGCACCATCAATTGTTAATGGACATTGACCAGAGAAAGTTGTGATTCGTTTTTCCTTATGTTGTTCTTCATTCACATTTTGATCCTGAAAAAATGAATGTTTAAATATCTGTGGAGAACTATTAATTGAAATTAATCAGTCAATTAAATTGGTAGTAAGCAAATCCCAGGTGTCCCAAAAATGTTTGCACACTTTTTATTTTGCATATATCTCAGCATGGATAAATGATAAAAAGCTTGATTTTTTTTCTAAACATGTACCGTGAAAAGCTCTACAAAAAATGCCGGAACAAATCCCTACTAATATGTTCTGATGATTTTTCCTATAGTCAAAATGAAACATCTACATATTAGTGCTACTTCCCATGGTATTTGAAATAATAAAAATGTTTGGAACCCTTTTCTATTTCGCAGTAGGAATTTTCTCATACACCTTTTGTAGAGCTTTCGACGGCGCATCTTTTGAAAAAGAAATCAAGAAGTACTCTTTTTCTGAAGTTGAGATATTTGTAAAGTGAAAAAGGTCTTTCAAACCTGTCTACTATTTTAAATATGGTGGGATGCAGTACTAATATGTAGATGTTTCATTTTGACTATAGGAAAAATCATCAGAACATATTAGTAGGGATTTGTTCCGGCATTTTTTTGTAGAGCTTCTCACGGTGCATCTTTTTAAAAAAATCAAGCTTTTTGTCATTTATCTATGCTGATATATATGCAAAATAAAAAAATATGCAAACATTTTGGGACACCTGGTATATCTGCAACCATAGAAAAAAAATTCGAAAATTTCAGAATTAACGCTATGGAACGAATTGTATCTAAAGTGAAATTTCCAGTAAGATCGACCTTTAAAAACCTTCTTCTAAAACAATGTATATGCGTACAAGATCACCTCGTTAACGAAAAATAAATCGATTCTGTTGAAATATCTAGAAATGCTCCGAAAAAAGTTTCCATAGTATTTCAATTTGTAGTCTTTTAAAACTGAAATACACGAAGTGAAAGTCGATTTTGTTTTTTCTATAAAGTCACTAACTAATGCTAGTTTTTTTGCTGATAGCTCGTCTGAAAAAGGATTCTTCATACTGATTATTGTAGAATATTTAGAGTAACTTAGCATACACGTAACACATAAAGATTAGTGGAAGATACACGTGTTTTAATTTAGCGAAGTTGCCTCACGAACGAATGAAATGCATCTGATAGAAATAGGATATCCATGAAAAGTTATTGGGTTTAGTATTTGACTTAAAACTAATGTTTTTCTATGAGAAATAGCATGAAACTTGAAAATACAATCTCTCTTGAAGTCGCAATTTGTCAAAATTTCAAGAACAAATCTGTAAAATAAAGATATTTCATACATTAGAAAAAGAAAAATACAAAGTTATAACTGCTGTTTTAGAATTTCGTTGATTCACAAGTCTTTTTATTTAAATAATAGGCATCACATACAACAGTTTTATTTTATCAACTGCTAGGATTCCTTTTCTAACTTAACCCACAGAAAAGTTTTGAATCAAGTATCTTAATTGTCAATATGTTAAGCATTTCGAAACATCATTTTTATATGCAAGTGAGAGTACATATACTGAAAAATAATATACACACGATTCTTTCAAACACAAATCTGCAAGAAGAAATAACTAGAAGTACTCCAATCAGGAGAAAGCATCGTTTGTCTGACACTAAAAATGAATTATTTGAACCGAGCTGATCGCCTTCTTTTTCTACTATATCAAGATGTTTTCAATAGATTGAGTTGCATTTTTCACCAAAATGTAGCCCCATTTTCTTAGTTTATCTGCTCTCTATATCACGTATTTTCACTGCCGGACTAGAAATACTAAAAATCATCAGCATCGATTCGGCTGAAATTGATCATAGATCATAAGCAAAAATAGCTGAATATTGTACTTTTAATCAATCTATTTCAACAGGAAGACAAAATTAAAAATGCTTTAACGAAGTTTCACTTACTCTTCAATCAAAATGTTGTCAATAATGAAGATTCTTGGTCAAAAATATAAAATACGAGACTTTCAATCAGTTATCCTTATATATCTGCGTATGGTACATGATCCATTCCGACGAGCATCATTTTTTGTATTTTCACTCTGACAAAATAAATACATGACATACATAGACTATTCGCATCTTCAGTAGATAAAATATGAGAACGAAGCAAATATTGGCGAAGATCGCAACTCGATATGTTTGAACAGGAAGAAAAATTTCTCATATCAAACATTATACTGTTGTTTTGATAGGTACAATTGATAAGTTTAATATCCTAAAATGGAATACAACTCAATATTTTATAGAATGGCATCTATTAATACAATCGAGTAAGAAACGGTTCACTGATGTAGAACTTGGAAAATAAAACATAAAACAAAATAAGAATGTATTCTATTCAATTTTGAACAAATTAGAGCGAGAGACGTCTATTTCGAAGTTATACGGCGACGTTTAATGAAAAATTTAGATACGAAAAAAAAAATATTTGATGTTTTAGTTCAAAAATTGACTTTATCGAATCTTCTATAGATATAATTGTTTTACTTTAACAGATTTTATTGTTTCACTAAAAACAAAGAAAAATATGCAAAGACTTTTGGATCTTTTTTAATAGAAAATACAAAACTTACTCAATTGATAATATATCAATAGAGTCATGATCGATAAACATTGAACATCTATCATCTTAAATCAATCACGTTTATTATGCCTGTAAAAGTTAAGAAAAACTTTAATGTATTTTCTGGGATTGCAAATTCTTCCACTAGAATTAAACAAAAAAAAGATTAAGCAATGAAATTCTTCTGTCCTACAAAAGAACTACACGAACTTATATTGAATGAATAAAATTGTCTCAGCATGACTAGAAAAATGTAAAAGGCTTTGTGTTCATAAATCGAGTGGTGGCTGTTTCAGTGAATTTTCGACCTGTAATTTCATCCGTAGACAGATCACATAAGTTCGTGAATATTCTTAAAGTTCTATCAAGATATTGAATTTCCAACAAAGACTTTTCTATCACAAATATCGAGTTTACTTGAAGCTATTCTGAGGCTATCTACGACAATATTACAAGTCGAAATTCTATTAGTTGAATTTTCAGTGAATACCTGAAATAGGTCGAAAATTCATTAAAATGATGAGAACTCGATTCATCGCTGGGAATCTTTTTGAGCTTTTCTACTCTGACCAAGATTTCTTTGTGAGCTCAATATAATCTCCAAAGGTAAGAAATAAATTCGAGTAGTTTCGTAGTTGGATATCTGTATCTATTGATGAATCCAAACAAATAAGAGATCTAATAAAAAGAAAAAAAAACTAAAACAAAATACATGACGTAGAAATGAAATACTTTGATTTTGAACGAGTATTTCTCAATGGTGATTGATCTATAAAAATTCAATTTAAATTCAATAATAGAAAAATTTCAATTCACCATTTGAATTTATATTTTCCTTATTACATTTAGAAACACACAAAAAATTTTTAGTTTCTGATAATGAAGGTTCGACTCTTATCGTCATTTCTAAAATTAAAACAAATGGCTTGATTAACTTGTTCAAAAATATTTTTTATTTCATCAATTGAAGTATTTGGTACATCAAGAAATCTTTTTGCTTGTTCAATCAAATTTTGTTCGCGGCCCAATTGTCAATAGCTTTTTTTCAACAATTAGTGTAAGTGCCGTTATAACTGTATTTAATTCATCACGAACACTATTTAATCGTTGTTTATTTTGTTTTGTTATTTCGACATGTTGAATTAAATGATTTAAACAAACAAGACGCAAACAACAATGACATTCATATAATTCTTTTATTTCATCATTACATGTTATATCAGTACATGAACCTATTTCGGGCATTTCTGAAAAACAATGATTGTTTATACCTGCAATATTCGCTGAAATATGATCCTTATCACTATGGACGAAATGTTTACAATAATTGACAAACTATCAAACACATACGTAGGAAAGAAAGAGAATCCAACGCATAATGTTATTGTCCTTTGTTTTACCGAATAAAATAGTTCAACTACTAGCCTGTAGATATAGATGGTTCATCGTATGATTTTCCGAACAAAATTCACTCATGAAAGAGCATATTGAAAGATGCAGAAATTCAGAATTTTAGTCTTCTCTGAGGCACTTTTCAATAGATACGAAAGTAGGATTGAAAATAGACTCAAAGAATTCTAATACAAATACCCTACTGTTTTTGATTTTTTTTTCTGCAAAAATTTAATTGCATTAAATTATATAACACCTTAAAAGAGGAATCAAATTTTACTCCACTATGCGGAATATTTATCAAGCTTGTCTGGTTTCTTATTTCTTCTATTGATGAAAGAAATTTAACAAAAGCGTAGGGAAGAGAGAAGAGCAGTGGAAAATGACCAAAGAATGTCTGACGAATAGAGATCTGCAAAATGGTCACGGTCACGGTCACATGTGGCCGTGACCGTGACTAAAAAACCTGGATCACGCAGTTCTTTATGAATATCAAAAACGAATATCATAAGATTTAAATCGATTTTTATAAACCAATCTTGTTTTATCAAAAATCTTTCATTGCAATAATCATTAGTAGACTTCGAATCAATCATTTCGATGGGCGGATACCACAGAAATCGGCACGAAATATTTGAAAAGTCACTGTATCCTGCAGAAAAACCTGGAAAATCGTAGAAATATTGAAAGGAGTCTTCCGGTCCGAAGTTTTCCGGTCAGCTGTTGCTAAAAAGTGCAGGGAAGCAGATCGAAATCTTTCGGAAGAGTCCAGAAAGTTTTCGGTTCAAATACTTCTCCCTACTCCAGCGATTTCCGGTGTTTTTCTGAGAGAAACTCTCCGTAATTTTCATCCTGGGTCGTTATTTACGAACATATTTTAATGTCTATGACTGTAACTGTTACAGAACCCATAATTTCCTCACAGATATGATCGTGACCGTGATCTTTGACTAGCCTCAAAAAATTTCCGTGATCGTGACTAAAAAACTTGGTGACGCAGATCTCTACTGATGAATAATACGCGACCAATGACATATATATGGGCGTGCGGAAGAGAGAAAAAGAAGACCATAAAAAAGTCAATGATGATACAGAGAGCGAGTGCTTACAGCGATGAATGTTTGACCGGTGAATACGTCACAATATTCGAACTCTCTTTTTGAATGATTTTTTTTACATACTTATGAAGATTCAACATTTGAAAGGAAAGCGGCAACACATCAAAGAGTAAAAGTGTCAAAGAGATAAAATCCGGAAATATCGAATATACTAAATCTCGAATTCATTTTCTAAGAATTTACTTTTAAGTAGAAGAATATTTAGATCTTTTTATGCTTCTTTAATGCAAAAATACAAAGAATATGTGAAAAAAAATTATTATATTTTCAATTCAAATACGAGCTGGCGTAATTTTGAAATAAATATAAATAATGAATTCATGTTTTATTTTTTAGATCTATTGCGACCAAGAAAGACATTTCTTATGAATATTCTTCGGTATCAATTTCTGCATTATCAAATAACATTGATAATGTTTTTAATACTTTCTTATGTAAGGGGAGGCTCTCTCTCTCCTCCTTTTCGGAGATTTTCAAAAATAGTCGGACAACAAACTATGAAACTTTTAGAACAGATAGATCTCAATGAACAGATCAAAAGTGGTCATAGACTCGACATCACCAAAGGCTTTCTTTAGGGAAGTATAAGATCGCAAAAGTCAAAAATGGCTGGAAGCCCCCCCCCCAAAAAAAAATTTCTATTTCATTTTTCTTTGCTGCAGCTTTTTTTTCTTTCAGACATATCATTGCTAGTACTCAGGGGGAGTCAAAATATCGAAAGCACTATCAAAAAACGTGTTTTTTCAATGGTGCTAACTTTTGAAAGGCTGTCCAATTTCATAGGGAGAATATTATTCAGAAAGAAGAAAAAAGGACATCCTAATTCGATCAAGAATATTAAAAGAAACTTCAAATCGGACCAATTGAGCGGTGAGAGAGAAAAAGGGAGAAAACTTTAAGTTTTCCTGTAAAAATTTGGTTTTAAGAAAAACGCAAAGAATGATGCATTTTTTGACTTTCCTATCATGAAACTGAGTTTTCTTTTTTCGAATTTTTGACATATAAAGACATCGTTTTGTCTTCTTAAATTATGCTTGCTTGTCAGATAGAAGGCATTTAAATTGACATACCCAACATGAAAAATGAACAATGAAGAAGCAGCAAAATTCGGGTCAGGAAAGAGAAGGCGGTCATTTTACAGATTGATTTCATTTGAGATCAATATTTTTCTATCTCTTTTAGTTGATTATCAAAGTTGAATTAATTACAGATAACTGATTCACATAGAACAATCAATGTTAAAATCAAATGACATATGTCTTTGAGTTTGGAAAATCAAATTAAAATAGTATCATTGTAATCAATTTTTAATTTGATTTTTATTTCTTTTTGCATCAGCTATTTTGTCTATATTCTCAGCATATAATTTCCGCTTCTTGTTTATTCAATAACTGTGAAATGAATGAACAACGTGATGTGTGTGAATTCACATCCATCGCCTTAATATCATTATGTATATATTTTTATGAGTTGCAATCCGTTGATAATAATCTAGTTAAGAAAATGGTGATTTAAATGATTCAACTCGACCATCGAAAGCCTTTCTGAATTTTCTTCGAATTTCAACAAACAAATTTTAGAATTTTTCGCATTTTAGATACGCTCATCTGACAGCACTGCTACATTTCACTGACAAAACCGTTGAACTCAAATTAAAAAAGTATATCGATCATTTTCAGCCGAGCCGATTCTATCTCTGATAACACACAATCGAATTCTTACAGTAAGTATCATCAACTGAACTGAAACTATTATTGCTTGATACTATGCAATGGCATGTTTCATTCAGGATAAATTTTTGAGATTTAATTCAATTTTCTTTCATAATGTGAAAGACTAGATACTTACCTGTCATTACAGTGTTAAACTAGAACCATTGTTACGAATCCATGAGATTAACCAAGTCTAATACTTTGTCAATATCCTCATAAACTTGCTTATATTGTTGGCTGGGTTCTTTACAGTGATGTTTCAAATGAGTTTTTTAATTTATAAATTTCATATATCTTATATTTCTTTTTGTTTTATATTATTTGTAGAAACACTTTGATTATTTTTCTAAGTAGATTAGTATGTTCTTCTTGTCTTTCTCTTTTCATCACTATGTATGTAGCTATATATTACAGTAATTCAGTATTTTATTTTATGTATTATATGTGCTCATGCATCTGAAGACATTCTCATTCATTTCTTCATGATGTATTTCTTGTGTTTTGTGTAATTTAAACAAATAGAAAAGTTTCGAAGTTGATAATAATAAAAAAAAAAAGGAGGCCAGATTGAATGAGGGTGTGGGTGTGTGGTTATCTAATCATACTCAAAGCCAAACTAAAACCCACATTCTTTTGTGATGCATCAGTTAAATGTTTCATCCAACCACTCATGATATTATTTCCAGACAGACCAAATAAAGTGACTCGCTGAGTAAAAAAAGCGTTCAAATTTTTAAAAGAAATCCCAGCGAAGAAGCGAATATTTCTCTCAGTGCCACCTAGTGCTTCAACCGAGCGTTATACCTCGTCAGCTTCAATGTCATTTCTGCATTCACCTTTTTTTTCTCCAAAATTTCTACCAGCGTAGAAGTCTTTTCGAACTAGCGTAATTTCAGCCAGAGTCTGTTGGAAAAACAAAGAATTAAAGTGGAAGATGTTCCAAGTGAAAAAAATCGCTTTGATTGCTTGTACCTAATCAGCAGGCTTTTTTGATTCGACTAATCTAATTTTATTGGTTCTAACGCAAAGGATGGTGAGTATCTGTGATAAAGCAGAAATTTTGATCAATAGCAATTAGTAAAAAAATGTGTATTTGATTATTAAGTTGTTGTCTTTTAATATATCAGTCAGATGAGGTGCTTCTTCCATTTTGATTGCACTCCCGAATAATTTTACTGCCACTGCCGTCTGTATTAATATCAAGATGAACACAAGCAGCTTGCTTGGATAACAATATCATCTGATTCCTTTTTCAATATATCAGCCGAATACTTTGCTACCATTTCTGTGATAGAATTGTGGGTGTGTGTAGGTGTCGGTACGAATTCTGGACTGTGGTTGTATGTGCAACTCAAGAGATTGTCCACACTCACTCAAACCCAAGATGTCACGATTTTGTGTGGTCTTCGTCGAACATATTAACGCTTTTATGAGGTGAATATAGGTGAATGTGAATCATGTCAATGACACAACTGATAAGAATTTAGCTGAGTCATACATCGAGTACTGACATCATCTATACAGGAAAAAACCAAGTAATCAGATTTATAAAGTTTCAACCAACCAAGACATTCAAGATTCAAACAATTAAGAACATGGGCAAATCATGTGTCTACACAGTCACTGAGCTAATTGTAAACGTTACATGTCTCCTTACAGTAATTCTACTTATTCCGTGCATTTGTTGAGGTTGGAGCTCAGCATCTTCCTATGTACCTATTCGAAATGCTTTTAGCAATACATCATGTCTTCTGTTGAATTATACTGTACTTAAACATGAATGTGCAATACCGAGTGACTTCTCAACTTATCAATACAGTTGCTTCGATGAAATATTTCACTTCTCATATCCTATTTTCTCTGAAACAGAGATTATAAGTGTCAAGTATGGGCGTGGGTGTGAGTATAGGCTGTGGGTATGTTGCTGAAGAGAAGACACCCACACCCACATCCAGCGGTTAGAATTTGAGTGAGAATGAAAGCAGAAAAAACATACACACCGCGCAGTAATAGCTGAGGGAGCCAAGCGACCGCTAGCATGCATGGAAGTACATACGGCAGACAACAGCTAAGGAGATCACGAGAACACTATATAGTCCAGCTGTATCTCAATTATAATTTATCGTTCTAATAAAATCCTTTTCTGCTCTTTTGTTTCAGTTGTTGGACAATTATATCTGAATTATTATTCGTAATTCAAATAGTTTCTTTTCATTTTTGGCTATTAGGTTCCTTCTTTGTTTCGAGATTTTCATTGATCATCTAACTTGAATTAGACATCTGCTCATCCTTGGTTCAGTAATTGAGTAGCATCATTAGAATCGTGAAAATGATAAAACGATTTCATATTCATCCACCAACCGAGCAGTTGAAAATTATGCGGTACTGCACAGTAAAATTAGCAAGACTTTTCGAGCTCTCATTATTGTGAGATAATTTCTTGAACATCCACACCACATTTGCCTCTCAATTTTAGAATCCTAACACAGCCTCTGATTGCGCATGAAATTCCAGGGCAATCTGTATGGCTCGACTTAATCGAAAATAATCATTTGGTTTTCTTGAGTAAAAAACAAATCGCTGGATCCTTTGGATGATACTATGTTCATCATTAAGTCATTTCTTTGTTTAGAAAAGTTCGTGTTAATCCATATAAATCTATGAACACGTGACTATACCCAAATACTTCGTATTTATTCGAAAAAAAAAGACTTCAATACATTTACTTTGATAAGCATCAAATTTCATTTCTTGAAAAATAAAATCGATTCCATACTGACAGTTTCTTAACGCCTGTTTATCAAAAGGAAGAACGAAAAAAGCTAAAGACAAAAGAACGCTTAATAATTCAAACCAATGATAATAATCCTTTTATATATCGGTATAGTTTGACATCTAGTTCAATTTTGAAAATATAATAATCTGAAGCTTTTTTACAAGACGTCAGTTCTCAAATCACTTTTATCAGATTCTTTTTGTCAGATCTTTCATGTTAATCAGATAAAAAAAATGATCTATCTTTAATTCGTCATTATTAATGCAAATATTGATGAGTCAACATATAGCTAAGTAATAACATCTGAAAAACAGACATTACGATATTGTTATCAGCAACAAACAGTAAAATGTCTCTTTCTTCAAAAGAAAATGAAAACGTTTTTGATCCTTAAATGTTCAATTTGTATGATGCTTCGAACCAGGATTCTTTTTATAATGACAACCAAAATTCAATTTCTATATAATACGTAGATGAACAAGGCATTGAAATGGTGAGTATCACATTTTCATAAAGCTATATGATTGATAAATGCGATTCTTTTATGACTATTCCATTTTGTATTTAAATAGACTTCAAAAGATCAAGTTGCTGATTATCTGTTAACGATTCTGACTAATACAAAAGAAAAGCTGCAAAACATATTAGATCAATGCTCAGAAGAAAAAAAAATCTGACGAAAGTGGAGAAAGCTAGTCTGACGGAGATGGAGAAGGCGAGTTCGATGAAAATGAAGGAAGTGACTCCGACAAAGATAATAGACGACAAGTAAGTTGTAAACTCGTATTTATTAATATATTTTCATTAGGAAAAATTGATAGATATATTTGAAAATCTTTTATTTTGCTTTTATTTTAATATTTAGTTAACGCGTCATTCGAATATATTGACATCTTATTCAAACTCATCTCAAGGTTTTCCGGAAAATGACGATTACCAATCAAAAACATTGAAACCACTAAGATAGTCAGAAGAGTTGGATTCATGAATTTCAGCAATAAAAAACGATATTGCAAAGCTAAGGAAAGTCAATAAATCGCGAGATTTCAGAGTAAATAAGAATCATGGCTCTGAAGATAAAGAAAAGCTGCACCTTCAACCATTATACTTTCTCGAAAAGCTGAGAAATTTATATCAAGTAAGATGCATTTATATTGCTAAGTTTTTTTTTTGCTAAAGAATAATTTAGAATTAGGATATTCAAATGATTCATTTTAGGCTGATGATAAAAACAATGTAACTGTTTCAAAAGATTCACCTTTTATGAAACTTCCGTCGGAAGTTTGGCTACAAATTTTTGAGTATTTTTCAGCAAAAGATCTTTTAAACTTGAGATGTTTAAGTACATGTTAGGATCCGTGCTCTCTTTATTTGAAAATAATAGAACGAGAACCTAAATTATAATAAACACAGTAACAACTACAACTGTAAAAAAACAAGAAGAGAAAAAAAACAAAAAAAACAACCGGATTTTTCTGATGATGATTTTATCTGTATCTTATATCACATTATATATCATATATAATGTATGGGAGGGAGGATCGTCCATCTATATTGTATAGATGGCAGATCCTAACACCTCCCCCCACACAAAAAACGAACGATAGTGAGTGAGAAACCAAAAAGAAAAAAAAAAGGACAGAAAAAAAAGAAAACAAAAAAACAAAAAAAACACGAAAAGTTACAAAAAAATATCTAATGGCAACAACTGTTCAAAATACTGTTCCAGATCTTTTGATTTGAGGCCAATATAAAGTTTTGATTTAACAATATTGACGTTTTGATATGGAACGGCATGTGAACGTAAGATTCTTTTCACGTTGGTAATGGTGGTGTTGACAGTTCGACTAATCCCAAAATTATATCGATTTTTTCTGTGACGTAAACTGGATCGTTGATTCCTTCGTTTTTGTGAGGCTGATGATCGTCTTTTTCTTTTTGTTTGAATTAATGGAGGTACATCATTATTATTAAGATTAGTAACTTGAGGATCATGATTTGGTTCCATATCCTGATGATTGTCATTGGGGTTAAAATGGTTGTCGATTTGATCATGTACATTAATTTCATTGAATAGTTGATGATCAGTTGATGCTTGGGCAGTTGTTAAACATTGAGTATCTGATGGAGTTAAATCAGTTATTTCATAATATTCAGTAATATGATAATGTTGATTAAAACTACGTGATTCATCAGATACTTGATAAGTTACATTAAAATTATAAATTTGGTCGCTTTCATGATGTTGATGAATAATAGTAGAAGGCTGTTGGTTAACTGGAGTTTCGAAAGGAATCTGATGACGTTCATTTAAATCATGAACAGTCATCGAATCATCACTTTCATCACTTAGTAGTATTTCAACCACCGGTCGACTTTTTACACGTGCTGGAGAAACAGAAGAAAATTTTGAACTTAAATAAAAAAAATACTTTCCTAGAGATTCAATAGGTTGATCATTAACAGGGCAATTTGATAAATAATTCTCATGCATAAATAACATAATGTTCATTAATGATAAACAATCGAATGATGCGTAGGTGATTAAACGTCGTCGATAATTTAATGAAAAATTCTTGTTACAAGATGATAGTCTTTTATCTAAATCAATAGACCATGATCTTAATGTATCTCGTTTTGAAAGATATTGATAGAAGAGGTATGCAATGGCGTCCTGCAAACTCCATAATTGATTATTCATAACTTTAAGACGATTTATCATTGCTGGTGGTAAAAACAATTCTGGATCAAATTCAGGTGCTTTAAGAACGAGCGAATTATCATCAGCAGTTGTGTTATTATTATTATTACGAGATTGTTCATTTAGATACTCATTAAACCATCCTGTAAATACACGTTGAACATTAATTATATGCGATGAAATAGACATAGAAAAGAACTGATAGATTTTAAATCGTTCAAGTTCATCCAATAAGGATCCCCAAGCATATAGATATGTTCCGGTGCGAGTAATAGCATGTAATAAATGTTGAATTCCAAGAAAAAGTGAAGATGATGAATTCGGTAGATGATTTGTTTCAATAAGTAACAGTAAAGATGGTTGTGGATCTGGCTGTACTATTAAAATTTGGATAAGTGCGGGCATTTTAGTGTGATAATCAGATTCCGTATCGAATATGAAATCCATTGTATTATTTATAACGGTACATAAATGTTTTAATTCTTGTTCAGTTATTAATGAATTAACAAAATGAAGCACATATGGTTTATTTGGATGATATGGTGGAAAAATTTGTTCATAACGATGTTCTTTGTCATCTTTTTTAGTAAAACGATCAGTAACATAGGAATTTGTTGATGAAGGTTGAGCATTTGACATGATAAAACGACCAAAGAGACTAAATAAAAGAAAAAAAAACGGGAAACAAATAAAGATAACAATAAAGTTAAATGAAATGAAAAAAAATGTAAACAAGTAACAACAGAATAGATAAATAACCAATAATAATATAACAATTCGATCCAAAGATTATCCAAAGAAACTGAATAGTCAGGATGTTTAACAACCTTGAATAGATGACGTAACAATCATAATGTAACAATAAAATATAACTATTAGAATGATGAACGATTAAAGTTAAACATACGTAATTGTGAAATATGTACTTGATACGTTTTTTCAATATCAGGATCTTTAATCCAATATGTTGGATGTTCCTCTTTTATTACAATCATTGGATTTGAATAAAGTTCACCTAATTTAGAAGGTGGAATTGGAATTCGTTTAAGCACCTGGTCACCAATGGAGTAATGTTTTTCTGGACGATTATAATCATAAAATTGTTTATAATTTTTTTGATTGTTAACAATATTATTTATTGCATGTTGTCGATAGATATTTAATGTTTTGCGAAGATGAAATAAATAATCATTTGGTTTCGAAAATTTATAATTTGTTAATGGTTTTTCTGGTGGCAAGTGTGGTTGTCTTCCAAATTGTAATTCATAAGGCGTAAATTTTGTTGTTACATGTTGTCCTGTATTATAAGCAAATACAATGGATTTTAAATGTTCATCCCAATCACTAATACAGTTATTAGTTAATTTTGCTAATTGTCGTTCAAATGTTGAATTAAATCTTTCTATTGCACCATTTGTTTGGGGATGATAAGTCGTTGATTTAATATGATGACATCCAAGGATTGCCGTAAATGCTGCAATTAGCTGATTATTGAAATGCGATCCTTGATCAGACAATATTCTAGATGGAATACCATAAATGGTTATATAGTGTTCATATAAAGCTTCAGCCGTTGTTTTTGCAGTTTGTTCGGATAAGGGAATTGCAATAACCCATTTGGTAAAATAATCTGTAATTGCTAAAACATATTTATTACCTTGAGAAGTAATAGGGAATGGACCGGAATAATCGATTCCAATTAATTGAAAAGGACCACTTGGTGGTTCAATAGGATGTAATAAACCTGGTAATTTATTTCGAGCGATATTAAATTTTTGACATTTTAAACAACTTTGAATGTAATTTCGAATACTGGTTTTCATATCTGGCCACCAATAATTATCCTTCACTTTAAAATAAGTTCTTCGAAAACCAAAATGAGCAGACCATGGGGCATCATGATAAACTGCTAATAATTGCTTTAACATTGAAGATGGTACATAAATTAATTTTTTATTAATTGCTCCACGCTTCATTAATTTATATAAGATATCATTTTCTAACACATAAGAGCAGTTTGGTTTATTTTTATTAATCTCTAAAATTTTTTCTTGATATAATTTATCTTGTTTTTGAGCTTCCCCAATAAGTGAAATATCAAATGCATGACCTTCCCCTTCTTGAGGTTGATCATCGGATACTGATAAATTATCAGATAACATTTGTTGTTCATTTGAATGTATTGGTTTAACTTGTGCTTTAGCTTGAGCTCTGGTCGTAACAGCACTAATAATAGGCAATTTAGTTGGTAATTTATCTTTTAATTTTTCATCAACAGATTGAGAATAAATATTGGGAATGTGTCCAAATGCTGAATCTAAGAATTCATCATCTTCTTCAATTTGATGAGGATACCTAGTTAAATAATCAGCCATGCAATTACATTTACCAGCAATATGGCGAATTTCTTTAATATTAAATTGTTGTAACACTAATGATATACGATCAACTCGACGATTGTTCGATGATTTGTTATGCATATCACGTAATGGACAATGATCCGTTTGGATAATGAATTCATGACCTAATAAATATAATTTCATACGTATAACACAATAATAAATACCCAACGCTTCTTTTTCAATTGTCGACCATTTACGTTGTAATTTCGGTAACATTTGTGAGTAAAAATAAATATTTTTACGTTCACCATTTATTTCTTGATATAAAACACCACCAACACAATAATCTGACGCATCAGTTGCCAAAATTAAAGGTGCATGAGCATCGGGATAATTTAAAAATAATGGTTCGGAGGTAATAGCCATTTTTAATTTATCAAAAGCTTCACGTTGTGAAGAATCCCATTTAAATTTAAATTTATGTTTCTTCATTAGATTAGTAACTGCCAATATTGGCGCAGCAATTTTTGTATAATCTTTAATAAATTTACGATACCATCCAATAGCACCAATAAAAGCATTTGCTTGATTTAAGGAGACAGGTTGTGGAATGTCCAGAATTTTTTGAATGCGTTCTTGAAGTGGTTTAATACCTTGATTACTAATTGTATGACCTAAATAGTCAATGGTTGTACGAACTAATTCACACTTTTGTGGATTAAGTTGAAATTTATGTTTATTGAGGATTGTTAAAACTTGATTTAAATGATCAAGATGCTGTTGAAATGAATCAGAATAAATTAATATATCATCAAGATATACTAAGCTAAATGTTTTACAGGGCAATAATAAATTTGACATAATACGTTGAAATGACGGAGGACTATTTTTTAATCCTTGAGCTAAAACATTGAATTCGTATAATCCATGGACAGTAATAAATGCAGTTTTATGTTTGTCCGCTTCACGAATAGGGATTTGAAAATAACCTGAACGAAGATCCAATTTGGAATAATATTCATGACCTCCCACCATTTGAATTGTTTGTTCAAGATTAGGTAATGGGAATTTATCTTGAATTGTAATTTGATTTAATTTCCGATAATCCACAACAAAACGATAAGAACCATCACGTTTTTTTATCAATAATATTGGTGATGAATATTGAGAATTTGAGGCTCGTATCTGTTTGTTTCGTAACATCTGTTGAATAATTTCAAATGTAGCATTTTGTTTTTCAACAGTTTGAGGATACGGTTTTGAAGAAATCGATGGATTATCACCAGTACAAATAACATGAGGTATTGATGTTTGTGCGATGGTTGTTTGTGATGTATCGAATAAAGAAATATGCTTTTTTAAAATAGTTTGTAATTCATTAATTTGTGGGAGATCATATATATGATTAAGTAAAGATGTAATATGTTGTTCACTTGTTGATATTGAAGATGTTAATTTATTGTCATTAAATTTGTCTTTTGTATTTTGATCTAAAAGAGTAGAAATATTTCTAAATGTCAAAGGTGTAACAATACCTATGATAATATTTTTATTTAAATAACAAGGCTTTGCTGTTGAATTATAAACAGAGATCCAAGCTGTATGATTTTTCATATAAATTAATGAATCTGATATAATTAAACCTCGTGATTTAGTAACATGATAAGCAGGAGAAAATGATAATTTTCCTGAAGACACTTGTGAAATAATTTGCAAGCGCTTTTCTTGATATGGATATAAATATTCAGATTTTAATAAACGAGAAATAGTTCGAAATTTTGTTGATTGATTTTCCATTGGTATTCGAATTGTGTGGAAAGTTGTATGAACTTGAACTTGTTTTTGTTTATTATTAAGATTAACCTTATATTTGTTAATATAATCCATACCTAGTATACAATCTGTGCATAAAGAATCAACAACACCAACTATTTGATTTGTTTTTATATGATTTAATTCAATAAAAATTCTGACTGTACCCATAACTTCAAATGTTGTATGACCATCTGCCATTAAATAATAATGTTTATTATAGTTTATAGGTAAATGTCTTGTACGAATCAAGACTGCTTTATTGATAAAAGATGTTGTTGATCCTGAATCGAACATTATTTTCATTGGTATTTGATTAACTTTAGCTAAGACAAAAATTGGTGATGGATTTGTTATAGAGATACAGGAGTTAACACCATCCTTGGTTAACTCCCTTGACAAAAATGTGGACAATCATAAATATAATGATCAACACCACCACATTTATAACATTGATATGGTGGTTTTGGTATATTATTTGAACGATATTGATCCGATGTTGTTGCATTTGTTGTAGTTGATTGAAACGATCTATTGTTAACATAATTATTTTTATCATACACTTTATTTGAATTTCTTTGTGACATTGGAAAATGTTGATTATTTAATCGTGATTTATTATTTCGATGCGGTAAAGAAACAGATGGTGATGTTGTTAAACTCTCTTCGGTTGAACAATATATAACGTCTTGTTGTTCATCTAATGATTTAAGTTCAGCAATTTTTTGGGCATATTCCAAAAATTCTTCAGGACTTGTTGGATTTTTTAATAAGATATCAAAACGTAATGTTGGTTTTAAACCATCTTTCAAATACTGTAATTTACTAGCATCGTCCATAAATGGATTGGCTTCCTTACATAGTTTCATAATTTCGAAATAATACTGACGAACATCTTGGTTAATACCTTGTTCATAATGACGCAATCGATTAAATGAAATATCAGCTTTCCCAGATGATTCAAAAGTTTTGAGTAATTTTTGTATAAATATAGTCCATGTTGAAAATAAATGCATATTATCGTAAAACCAATCTTTGGCATCAGCTTCTAAACATGAAGGTATAAAAAATAATTTTTCTTCATCTGATAATTTGAACATATGCAGTGATTGCTGAATTTCTCGTAACCATTTAGATACATTTTGTTTTGATTTACCTGTGAATTTCGGTAATTTTTCAAGACTATTGATTAACATTTGATTTCGAAGAGAATCCAAAACAATTTCTTTAGAATCAGTAGATTGGAGTTGTTGCATTTGCGTAGAAGATGAAATAAATGTTGTTGATAATTTTTCATTTATGTCTTGATGACCGTAATATTGCAGAAATTTTTTTATAAATGAAATAAATGTTGGCATATGATCTTGTTGTTTTGCATACCAAATAAGTGCATCACCAATCAATACATTAGGAATTAATTCATATCGTTCAATAGATGTAATTTGTAATGAATCGAATCTGTCAATAATGTTTTTTAACCAATGTTCCGCATTTCCAGCACCATCAAATTTCGGTAATGAACGGTATTCTGATTGAAAAAGTAAAGAATTTTGTTTATCGATTTGAATTAAATGCTGATCATGTGGATCATGACCAAGCACATAATCGGATTGATCATTTAATTTTTGATCAACCTTGGTCATATCATTTTTTGATTGTGTAGAATCCACATTAATATTCTCAATGTTATCCGATGCAGACGTCATCGATTTTTCTTTGTTTGTTGGTAGAATAAAAGAGTTAATAGACATTTGTGTAAAATCTTTTGTAGAACGAGTAGATTTAATGTTCATGAATGTGTTGTGCTCGCTTGATGTTTGATATTTCTGCCACGCGGGATTTTTAATTTTTAATAATAACACCGGCTAGTGCACCATTGTTAGGATCCGTGCTCTCTTTATTTGAAAATAATAGAACGAGAACCTAAATTATAATAAACACAGTAACAACTACAACTGTAAAACAACAACAACAAGAGAAAAGAAACAAAAAAAAACAACCGGATCTCTCTGATGATGATTTTATCTGTATCTTATATCACATTATATATCATATATAATGTATGGGAGGGAGGATCGTCCATCTATATTGTATAGATGGCAGATCCTAACAGATCCGGATGCCGGATCGGATTTCGGAATACTGCTTTCAGGAATTGGCAGGAATTTTACGGGATCCAGCCGTTTCCCGCCGTACATCTTTGACCTGAGTACAGATTCTTCTAGAACGAATATCGTTTTGTCAGATCTAGTTGTGTTCTGAATAAATGTCTACTCATTTCAAACAGGATCTTCATCAAGAATTTTTCTAGTATTTTATTTACTTCTTATTAATCTTCGTCGGTAATGATAATAGGACAACCGAACTTTGCGAAACAAACCTGGAGTCCGAATAAATTATGCAAAAAGATTCCTGCAGGCAAGGACAGGGTAGGTTACAGGTTACCAAAACTCCCTGCCCTGCATGTCTCTATGCAGACGCGACACGCACACCCACATTCACATTCTGATTACACGAAACTTACAAGACAGATACATTATTACCGTAGCAACCTGATCATATAGGATCAGATAAGTTCAATCATGACTGTAAAATATGATTTTTCAAATACAAATCCTATATGGTCGCACAAGGTCAAATGTATAAGCCCGTTTGAAATTCCACATCTATCGATTAATGTTAATTTCTTTCAAAACCACAAATTTCCAAGCTTAAGACCAGTTGTTTTTTATTAGAACCGGGCAGGTACACCTATCTCGTTACATACAAAGAATAAAAGAAAAAGTAAAAATAAAGACATCA
>CAJNSZ010000188.1:161169-175199 GCA_905329745.1 Rotaria sp. Silwood2
ACCGCTGCCGCACCGCTGCCGCACCGCTGCCGCACCGCTGCCGCCATGGCGGTGGCGGCGCGGCAGCGGCAGATTTTTCCCAAAAACTATCGCGGCGCGGCGGCGGCGCGGGAGAGATTTTCATTTTACCGTCGCGGCAGCGGCGCGGCGGCGTCAGCTTTTTTAGGAAAAAATTTCAAAAATCCGTAAATTTGCACAGAATCTGCATGTTTGGGTCTCCTATACTGTAAGACTTAACGAATCTGATCGATTAGCGGCATCAGTTCTATTTCAAACTAGTCACAGCCTTCAAAATCAAAAATTTTTTTCGAATATGATCGCGGCGGCGGCAATTTTTTTTTATAGCGCGTCGCGGCGCGGCAGCGGTAGATTTTGAGCAGTGATGGACATCTCTGATGTCTTACCATGAAATCGTACAATAATTTTGCAATTCACTCGTATACATACTGTGTAGTTGTAATACTCTCCTTTTTCGTTCTCTTCTCGTTTCTCAACACTCGTTCCTCGCTTGTTTGATCAGCAGAGGTAACGTGTTCAAGATTCAAGGTTCTTCACCCTTGAATTTTCTTTATTAAATGAGTTCAATCATGTACTCGCAAAAACAAAAAAGATACAATGATTTCAATAAGAACAGAAAGGGATTTAATGATAGATGTATAACAACAGATGAAGATATCAATTCAAGTACAATAAGCAAAAATCAGTTTTCAACAACATTAATTGAAGAATCACCCAACACCATATCCAACAATACACAACAGGCTCAAGTTATTAATCTTAATGGCAAATTATATGTTCCAGTGCATCAAGATCACCTTTTACATGGAAATAAAACAAACAAACATGCTTACAATGAAGCTTCATCAATAAATATGATGAATCATCATACGAATAACAACTTGAATCATAATTATGGTACTGCTATTATAACACCTGATAACTACTACCATCTTCCGGAAAAGTCAAACTCAACTCCCAAGAGAAGTAGAGATCAATTAAATAAATCAAATGAGCAGAAGGAAAAACCTAGACATGAAGATGAAAATTATCGGCAACAAACAAATAGGTCCTCGCCTAAAGGTAGTACACCATCTCAAGGTTCAAATTTAAAGATGATGTCTTCTAATTATTGTCAAACTACGACAACAACAAAAACAAATATCAACAAATCATATGACATTCCAATTGATCAATTGAAAAGAGCAGTTGGTTGTAATCTCCCCTGCTTTGTGATCCAGTTTGACAGTAGCATTGCTTTACGTAATCTTCCGTCAGCAATTATTGCTTGTGATTTAATTAAAGACCATTTTAACAAAAACAACATCGATATAAATGGTTTTTCGGTTGCTCTGTTTGTGGGACATCGTTTAAAGATAGCTGTCAATAACATGGAAGATTATGCAACACTTGTCCGAACGGACAAATGGCCATCATCAATTAATGGAAAGAAAATAGAAGTGATCAAACCAAAATTTGTTCCTGAATGCTTTACACTGGTAGTACGATATGTTCCCCTGGACCTGTCAATTCAAGATGTTGCTAATGAAATTAAACGCTCAATCAATTCGGCCGGCAATTTCAAACAAATTATGTATTCATTTAATCGTCCCAACAAAGATATAAGATTTACAGTTTCAGATTTAGTTGAATACGAAGGTGCATTAAAATTAGGTCGCTTAAATATTGCAAATCGCCTTCATCCAATTACAAGATATCTGCCAGCGAACAAATTAACTTTTTGCACCAATTGCTGGCAAATCGGTCATTTACGTTCTTCTTGTAATTCAAATGTTCGTAAATGTCGAATTTGCCTTGGAGTTTTCGATCGAGATCATTTTAGCATGTGCTCGGGTATTCCTCGTTGTGCACAATGCGGGCTTGATCATCATTCACTCGATCCCAAATGTGAATATATACAAAATTATCGACAAAAACTCAATCAAGAAGTAAAACAAGCAGTTATCGATGGTACAGTTAATAGAAGAACTGTTCAACTCCATCATCACCAACATCAAATACCATATTCAAAATCAAATTATGATATTGATTATCCTTCATTATCGACCAATAACAATAACGTTAAAATGTTAGATAATAATACATGGCCACGTACAAACTCCCAATCAATAACAAACAACAGTATCAGGTCCAGTACTTCAATTACTTCAATGCTGATAAAGATGGACCAAGATTTTAAAAATGAAATCCATTCCATTAAAGAATTAATTTTGAAAACACTAGATGAAAAAATTAACATTAACTCAAGCAATATTCAATTACATCAAGTTAGCTTGTGCACAATTAACTCAACAATCACAAAAATTTTACAAAATGTAGTACTCCCATTGATAAACCTTATTCCAAATTCGAAGCGGGAAACGAAACAACAAATATCTTCTGCTCTTCAAGAACTGGAAGTTCCGTTTCGTATACATGCAGATCATATGCGAATGAATTTTAACATTGGTTACAACAAACAAGAATCCAACAATATTACTTCAGCAGTACCTTTTATTAACAATATTAATCGAAACCAACCATCATCGTTATCACCATCAAATGATATACCAACCTTAATAGAAGATTCGGACCGGATGGTAGATGATAATTAGTAACAATGACAATATCTATTTTAAATGTTAATGCAAGTGCTTTTTATCCTCATTCAGTAGTAGATAAGGTTGAAAAAGATATTGAACGACTAAGAATCTGGAGGTTTTCCGAGAAGATGATAGAAAAAATATCAAATTATTTAACAGAGTGGCACTCTATGTCCTTGAATGTATTATTGCAACATTGGGAACGCGTTCACATGGACGTTAAAAGTTTTAATTCTTCCTCCTTTGTAGATCCATTAAAAATTTGTTTATATAATGTAGAAGGTTGGAAAACACGTAGATTAGAAGTAATCGATCTAATTTATTCGGTAGAGACCTCTATATGCATATTTACGGAAGTTGGTGAACAAGGACATGATTTTAAAATTCCCGATTATAACACATTCTATCAAGCTGGGCTGAATAGATCCGGTGGTGTTTGTATATGGGCAATTTCACGAAGAATAGGACAAATTTCGTGTTTTTTAAAAGTTAAAGCTGAATTGCGATCGCACAATACATATATAGTCTGTAGTCTCTAGTGTACGAAAATGATGTTTGTTTTTCGTTTGCATGTCTTTAAACGCCAGAAAAAAGCTCGTGTTCTACAGATGTCGTTAAGTTACGAAAACTCACATATCTCTATGCTAAATGAATAGGTCGCTCTGGCAAAAAGACAAGAGCTGTAGTCATTTTTTTTTGCATGGATTTGGAGCTTCTTCGTTGCTGTTTCTTACTATGCAAGAAAGAAAAAAAAATCACTTCGTTCTCTTGAAGATCACTTAATCTTAAGTCTGTTCGTTTTCCTGTCACGTCCCTAACGAAATTTTAAATAATTTTTTTTTTCTTTCAAATTAACCGTCCATCAAGTTTTAAACTTTTTCACATAAACATAGTTTCACGTGCTGAGTATATGTGTAGTATTTTCTATTTTTTTTTCTATTCTGTTTCTGGACCGTATATATAAATTTAAACTAAGTCACGTCCCTAACGATTTTTCACCATCAATATTAATAGAAGTCAATCACGTGAAATCACACTTTCTAATACATCATAGTCGTTTTTTTGTACTAATCGATAATAACAATGCCTTTGTCATCAGCCGAACGGTTTCGTCGATACATGGCTAAACTGAAACGTGAAGAAAATCAATCGTTATTGAAAAAATTTCAAGAAAAAGATGCTGCTCGACATCGAAAAAGTCGAAAAATGGACAAACAAGATCCAGATAAAATTGCGAAAATTCGTGAACAAAATCGAGCACGACAAGTCAAACGTCGATTGAAGTTGGCATCTCAAAAACTTGGCTCACAATTAAATCAATTATCTATGTCGTCGCCTTCAACAGCACCAAAATCCACGTACAAATCTGTTCAAAGTTTAGCCAAGGCTGTTCATCGTACAGAACGAGCTCTTCCAGCTAGTCCAAGAAGAAAAGAAGAAATCATTCGACAATTGGCTGTAAAACATGGAATAATTGCAAAATCTTTGGCACCACCAAAACCATCAAAAACACCTGGACATAGTCTTCCTGAATCAACTATAAATAATGTTGTGAAATTTTATCAATTGAATGAAATTAGTAGCACTGCTCCTGGTAAGAAAGATGTGGTTATCATCAGATCACCCGATGGCACAAAAGCCAAAATTCAAAAACGATATCTTGTTATGACGGTCAGAGAAGTTTATGAACAATTTAAACTTATGTATCCAAATGAGAAAATTGGTTCAACTTCATTCAGTTTACTCCGTCCAAAACACGTTTTACCGATGGCTGATATTCCACAAAATGTTTGTCTTTGTAAGTATCACACAAATATCGATTTATTGTTAACAGCTTTGAGTCCGATACTGAATACACCAAATCTCACATCACATTTTCGTGAAGCTGTCGTTTGTGATAGCAATGATGAGAAATGTATGTCATCAAAATGTAACCAATGTGGCAATTTGGAAAAATTCGACGATTTATATCAATGCGATGATGAACAAGGTGGTGAAAGTTTATCTTATTTTCAATGGGAAACAATTGAATCAAAGATTGTTAAAGTAGAAAAATCTGGTACAGTCAAAGATGCAATTAAAGATTTAAAAAACCAAACGAAGAATTTCCTGATGCATAGCTTTATTACTCATGTTCAATATGTACATTTTCAGGAATGTCAAGAAAATGCAAGCCCAACGTCAATTACTTTACAAGTCGATTTTTCAGAAAATTACCGTACAACATATCAAGATGAAATTCAAAATGCATTTTTCAATTATAATCAAGTTGGATTATTTACTGCTGTTGCTTGGTTTGGCCATGATTCCGATGTTGTAAGTTATGCATTAGTTTCCGATGATGTATCTCATGATAAATATTCAATCCATGTCTGTTTAACACGAATTATTACAGAATTGAAAAAAACGTTTTCTTCATTGGAAACCGTGAATATTTTTTCAGACGGTGCAGCTGCACAATTTAAACAACGTTTTTCGTTTGCAAACTTAACACTTTTGTCAAAAGATCATAATGTCAATTTGATCTGGAATTTTTTTTCAACTGGACATGGACGTGGAGCAGTTGATGGAGTTGGTGGTACGGTAAAACGATTGGTGTGGAGAGGTGTAATGGCTAAACAATGTGTTATACGTAATGCATATGATTTTGTCCAGTATGCAACTGCAGTTATTACAGATATTAATATTATACTTATCGATGCACAGCATATCAAAGCTCAATCATCATTACTCAATCAACGATGGGATGAAATTCGAGCTATTCCAGATACATTAAAAATACATTATGTTAAATCATTATCACCTTATAATGTCGAAGTAAGACTATTTAGTAAGTCGAATGAGAAAAAAACATTCTGCTTGAAACCATAAAAAAGAACATTTCGCTTTTCGATATTAGCCATTCTAAACAAGCCTTTTTCTGTTTTTGTCTGAAAAAAATTTTTCTTGTTTCGTTTTCACGTTTTATAGTTTTCTTTGAAAAAGCTTAAAAATTTGCCTTAAAAAACCAAAAGTTTCGAAAAGTAAAAATATGTATATTTCTCTAGTTCGATATTGTGACATTGTAGCTGTGTGTTCTTATTTACTGTTTTGAACAAACTATAGCGAAAACAAAAATAAAACGTTCGAAAAACAAAAACATGTATATTTCTCTACTTCGATATTGTAATGTTATGTCTTTCTGCTGTTATTTACTGTTTCGAACAAACTATAGCCCAAAAACAAACAGAAAACGAAGAAAATAATTAAGAAAATTTATAATAGAAAGATTTCTCAGTTTTTTTAAACGAATTTCGTGCAAAACGTGTGACAAACACCTAGGCTTCCTAGAAATCTCATAAATAAAAATTAAGATTTTTCATAGGCGTTCTCGAACGAGCATAGTTTGAAGAATTGAAATCCCACGTTTTGTCATAAATGAATGAACATTTACAGAGAAGAACTGTTATTATTCGTACTCGGTCACGTCCCTAACGAATTTGTCACGTCCCTAACAAAAAGTAAATCAGAGTTTTTGAAAAATCTAGGCATACTGAGGAAAAACTTCAGATAGAAGTTTTGTACAATCGAAGGTCGTCTATATCATGCACTATTTAGTTTTCAAGAATACTACCTCAATTCGCAGATTTTTTGAGCTGAAGTACTCACAGTGAAAGTTGATGTCTTTTTTTTGGTCACGTCCCTAACGCTATTTTTTGGTAATAACTTCTCTGAGCCAAGGGATATACGGCTGAATTTTTCAGGCTAGCTAGAGTAACTCAATATGCTTATGGCATAAAAAAATCAGCTCTAGAGGAGTTCATTATCCAGAGATATAAGCATTTGAATTTTGTGAAGTCACGTCCCTAACAAATGAAATTGCCCATATATAGCTTTTACGATCTTCACAAAAAGGTGTCTCCCTTTATAAATACCTAATGTGTCGAAAATTTGTTTTTTTCTAAAAATAAAACTATTGAAGTGTCTACTTAATGATTTAAGCTTTCTATCCTATCCACATGTATTCTTTCTCCTTGTTTTTTTTTTCATTATTACCTGTTTGCTTTCTTTATTAAAGTATCTTTTGTTCTTTTATTTCAACAAGGCCATTATGCATTACAACAGCAAAAAATGTCTTTGAAGAAACACGATATTAAGATATTTGAGCACTAAAATTAATTATATATGAAATAAACTCAAATGTGTGATTGAAGATCAGATTGTAAGTTATATTACTGGTGAACGAAAACAAAACTCATGCTTACGAACACATTTCCGGCTTCCTTTTTAACCTGATGGTGTTCTACTGTTGCATGAACGTCATGGAGTGCCTTCCACATTGTACTCAATATTTGGCATTTACTATTGGACATTTTGAGTTGAATTTACAAAAGTTTTTAAATGTATATCGTTAGTATCTAACGGCTTTAGATACTAAAAATCATTTCTTTTTTAAGATATTATTTTCAAACTTTTATTGAAACAATTTCAATCGATTAAACTTACTATAATTTATTTTTCTTCACTCTGTGCTCACTTGTCTTACCTCTTTGTAATCGTTTCACATAATATTAATTTAGTACTTAAATCTGTTAATTTGTCATGTTCAAAGTCGCTATTGTTTTCTAAAATAGATCAATAAAAATCATTATCGACATTATTATAATACTATCTTTTCAGGTCATTAAACAGAAATACAAAGATTCTTTTGAATCAATGATCTCGTAAATCATGTTATCCAGACAAAAAAATATCAAGCAACTTTTTAGTTTACTCTGTTTATCTTTATCCTTTCAGAAAACGGTCTTACAAGTGTGAGGATATATCCTTGACTTAGAATTTTATTGTCACTATGCTCTTTTCTATTAGACTACGTAATATAAGAGCATTCAATATGCAAATTTCAGAAAATGAATGCGTTTTTTTTTCACTGACTCCTTTATATTCAAAATTTCATAGTAAAGAAATTAGTGTCTGTCTAAAACTTAAATTGCCATGGGTATTTTTGAAAAAAAACTCAAGAATAAAAAGAGCTAGAGAACTGCGAGTTTCACCAATACGTAGACATACGACTATTCGATATATTCTCTAGTATGTGATGAAGATCCTTGTAGATTCAAAGCTTTGTCACTACCAATCTTTGAAAGAGTTCGTTACAATTTTTTGAAGTCTCATAGGAACCTATGTATCTAAACTATGTAAAAAAATGACCCGAAGGCTTCTCTAAAAAATGAGGCAATATCCATCCCTCTAGTTTTTCTAATTCTCAAATGGTATTAATTTTTCTCAGGTCTGTTGTTGCTGCCTTTTCTCATTAGGATAATGCACGAATGTGTATAACTAAGTACACTTTTTATTAGTTTTCTTTGTGAGAATGACTATTCAAGATTGTCAACAACTGTCTTAATTGAAAATAAAGAGAAGACTATGTAACAGAAAAAAAAGAAACCACGAATTCCAATTGTGTTCTTGAAATATAGAATAATATTAAAAAATGAAAAATAAGTGTAATTTTATAAATGGTACACGAAAAAATGTTAGTTATTGAGGAAGATCGTATTTTATCCTTGTATAATATATTAGTTGAATTTTTACCGTCATAGATGCGTAGCCATATCAAATGGATAAAATTGACTCTGCATGACTAGAAAATATGCAACAAACTTTGTTTCCATGAACCGAGTAATGGCTGTTTCAGTAAATTTTCGACCTATAATTTTATTCGTAGACAGACCCCATAAGTTTATGAATATTGTGAACATTTCAGCTAAAATAAATGTTCATCTATCAAAATATTGAATTTCCAACAAAGAGTTTTCTATGACAAATATCAATTTTATTTGAAGCTATTCTGAGGCTATCTATGAACAAAACTACAAGTCGAACTTCTATTAGTTGAACGTCTAGTTAATACCTAAAATAAGCCGAAAAGTAAGTAATAAATTCGAGTAGGTTCACAGTTGGATACCTGTATATATTGTTGAATCCAAATAAATAAGAGATCTAATAAAAAAAAAGAAAAACTAAAACAAAATATGTAATGTAGAAATGAAATACTTTGATTTCGAACAAATATTTCTCAATGGTGATTAATCTATAAAAATTCAATTTGAATTCAATAATAGAACATTTTCAATTTACCATTTGAATTTATGTTTTCCTTATTACATTTGCAAGCAGAAGAACGATCTTTAATTTCTGATGATGATGGTGGCTCAACTTTCACCATCATTTCTAAAATTAAAATAAACAGATAGACAATAAACACAAAATGAACCATTTTTGTCTAATTTAGTTTGTATCTGAACAATATTGACGCAATCGCTTGATTAACTTGTTCAAAAATATTTTGTGCTTCATCAATTGAATTATTTGGTACATCAAGAAATCATTTTGTTTATTCAAACAAATTTTGTTCGCCTCTAATTGTTAATAAGTTTTTTTCAATAATTAGTGTAAGTGTCGTTATACCTGTATTTATTTCATTAGGAACACTATCTAATCGTCGTTTATTTTGTTTTGTTATTTCAATATGTTCAATTAAATGATTCAAACAAACAAGACGTAAACAAGAATGACATTCATGCAAATCTTTGATTAAGTCATCACATGTTATATCATTACACGAACTTATTTCGGACATTTCTGAAATACAAAGATTTTTTATGCCTGCAATATTTTTGCTGAGATATTATCCTTGTCACTATGAATGAAATGTTTAAAATAATTGACAAACTTTCGACTACTAGCCTATAGATATCGATGGTTCATCGAATGATTTCCTTAACAAAATTCACTGATGAAAAAGCATTTGAATAGATGTAGAAATTTAGAATTTCAGTCTTGTCTAAGGTACTTTTCGATAGATATAGAAGTAGGATTGAAAATACAATCGAAGAGTCCTAATACAAATATTCTTTTATTTTTGTTTTTTTTTTTTTTTCTAAAAAATTTAATTGCATTAAAGTAAATAATACATTAAAAGAAGAATCGAATTTCGCTCCACTATACTAAATATTTATCAAGCTTATGCGATCTATTATTTCTTCAATTGATGGAAGAAACTTAACAAAAGTGTAGAAGAGAGAGAAGAGTAGTGGAAAAATGAACTAAGAATAACTGATAAATAATACATGAGCAATGACGCGTCTATATTTGCATGCAGAAGAGAGAAAAAGAAGACAATAATGATACAGAGAGCGATTGCTTATTGCGATGAATGTATGACTGATGAATTCATCATAATATTCGAGAAGGTTTTTTGAATAATTTGTTTACATACTTATGAAAATTCAACATCTAAAAGGAAAACGGCAATACATCGAATATAAGAAATCTTGAAATGCAAGAGAATGATTAAATTCAAAATATAAAAAATGTTGAATAAGAAATGGGAATGTTGGAAATTTTTCAGAATTTCATTTTCCAAGAGTTTACTTCTTTTAAGTAGAAGAATATTTCGATCTTTTTATTCTTCTTAAATGCAAAAATAAAAACAATAGACAAAAAAAAAAAATTTATTATATTTTTAATTTAAATACACGCTGACATAATTTTGAAGTAAATATAAATAATCAATTCATATTGTATTTTTCGCATCTATTGCAACCAAAAAAGGCAATTTATATATATATTCTTCGATATCGATTTCTGCATTATCAAATAAAATTGAAAATTTTTTAAGATTATCTTATGTAAGGAAAGAACCTCTATCTTTTTTTTTGAAGATTTTTCAACATAGTTCAACCAAAAACTATGAGACATTCAGAACACATAAATTACAATGAGTACAGCAAAAGTTGTCATGGACTCGAAATCACCAAGTGATTTCTACAGAAAAATATAAGGTCACAAAAGTCAAAAATGGTCGGATGCTTTCTCCACAAAAATTTTCACTTAGTTTCTTTTTGCTGCAATTTTTTTTTCTTTCTTTTAAAGATATCCTTCCTAGTGTCCGAGAGAGGCAAAATACCGATAGCTCTATTAAAAAACGTGTTTTTTCAATGGCAAAAGTATTTATTAAAAAGCAAAACTTCAAATTAAACCAATTGAACCGCGAGAGAGTGAAAAAAAGGGAAAAAACTTCAAGTTTTCCTGTGAAAATTTGGTTTTAAGAATTTTTCCCTTCGCTAAAATATGTTTGTCAGATAGAAGACATTTAAATTGACATATCTAATACAAAAAATGAGAAATGAAGAAGCAGAAAATTTTGAGTTGGAAAAAGAAAGGAAGTCAACTTACAGATCGATTTCATTTGAGATCAATTTTTTTCTATCTCTTTAAGTTGATTATCAAAGTTGAATTAATTACAAATAACTAATTCATATAGATCAATCAATATTGAAATCAAATGACAACATATATCTTTAAGGCTGAAAAATCAAATTAGAATAGTATTATTTTAATCGCTTTTTAATCTTATTTTTATTTCTTTTTGCATCAACTATTTTTTCTTCATTCTCAACATATAATTTTGGCTTCTTGTTTATTCAATAACAATGAAATGAATGAACCATATAATGTGTGTGAATTCACATTCATCATTTTAATATCATTATGTGTATTTGTTTATGAATTGCAATGCATTGATAATAATCTAGTTAAGAAAATGGTGATTTAAATGATTTAACTTGATCATGAAAAGCCTTTCTGAATTTCAACAAAAAAAACTATAGAATTTTCTACATGTTGGATATGCTCATCTCACAACATTGTTGTATTTCACTGAGAAAAAACGATTGAACTCAAATTAAAAACTTATAAACATATTAATGCGTTTATGAGGTGGATATAGGTAAGATTGAATCATGTAAATGATACAACTGATAAGAATTTTACTGTGTTAACCATCGAGTATAGATATCATTTATACAGGAAGAAAAACCATGTCATCAAATTTATAAAGTTTCAACCAATCAAGAAATTCAAAATGCAAACAGTGAAGCACATAGACAAATCGTATATCTCTACATTCACTGCCCTGCTTGTAAACGTTTCATGTTTCCTTACAGTAATTTTGTTTATCGCATGCATTTGTTAGGGTTGGAGCTTAATATCTTTCTATATAATCAATCGAAATATTCAAAATTCTTTTATCAATACATCATGTTTTCTATTGTGTTGTACTATACATAAATATAAATACCAACAGTGTCAACTAGATTCATGTTCTTATCGTACTTATTTCGATGAAACATTTCACTTCTCATATCCTATTTCCAACCAAATAGAAATAAAAAGTGTTTACAAAGCTCTTAACTAGAATCAACCACATCAAGAAACACAGTTATGGTTTTTATGTTATTTATGAATGATTCAATTATATTTTTGTTTGTTCATTATCATTTAGATTGGTCAAAAATATACTTGTTACTATCAAACATCAATTGTTACTTGGGTCATTTTGAATCTTCCAAATTTGTGCTGCTTTTGGACTTCTTGGTGTACCTCCTCTTACATTATTAGTTTGTTTTTCGATCTATCTGATGATGATAAAATAAATTGTGATTGTTCGTATTTACCAATTGGAAGAGTCTTTCTCAAAAAAGAATAGTGATATATGGTAAAAGAAATAAAACTTGTGGAATAAAGAAACAAGAGCAAGTTAAATTGGATCTCACAGATTTTATGTTTAATACTTGTAATGAAAATAGCATTTGTTTTTAATGATATTTATGATTGATAATAAATCTTATACTGATGTGAAATTTCATGAATATCTGTTCATTGGTTAAAGTGTGGGGTGAGGGTGTGGGTGTGGGCATGGGTGTGGGGTGGCTGGGTGTGGGTGTGGGTGCGGGGGTAAAGAGAATAGGTACACCCACACCCACACACCCATACCTCAAATCACAAAAATTCGACTCCAAACTTACATTCACTATACGTTTCTTTGAAAAACATGTAAGTTCTATTACACGTGCTCGTTATATGATTATAGAATTGATTTCGGGTTCGAAAAGTATCGGAACAATTGATTAGATCAATATAAAATACATACGTTTTTTACATTTAATTGAATTTCTAATTGTTTACAACGAACTTCATCGATTAAAGATTTGATATTCGAAATTCTAAAAAAAGCATAATTTTATTTTATAGATTTTGCACAGTCTGTTGAGTATTTCCTGATTTCTACTACGTGTTTTAAAATAGAAAATGGGGTGAGACGATAATTTGCGAACGATAGGAAATATTGCAAACTGGCTTCGGTCTAATTTTAGCGAATTTTGTGGCATATCGATTTACGACAGACAAGTTTTTACTAATCGGATTCCAAAAGAACTTGTAAGTGAGTCTTTAGAAAACTAGAGATTCAAGTAGTGAATTCAAAATTTAAAAATATATATTCCATAGAGAAAATTGTTCCATGTCGAACTACCGAAACTTAAGTCAAAAACTAGATCTAGACAGCAGTAATTGACCATGCTGAGTCGAAAACGATCTACTACTATTATATACAGATTTTCAAAACATCAGCTGTTGACGTTATATAGTGGAAAAATGCTAAAATTGAAAAATCTGGATATAATTATAGTGGATTGTTGTTGAAACCGAAAAACTAATACCATTAATTGATTCAACAAGGCCAATCAATCATTTATAGATTTACCTTTTAACTAATTCAAAGTCAAGTGGCTGAAATCGAAGGTCTTTGACAAGCCATTAGAACTCTTGAACAGTACTAGCTTTCATAGCTCGAAAGTGTACAATTTTCTCTATCGAATACATATTTAAATAGTATAAATTCAATGTGCCACGAACTTGGCTAATAGTTGATTGAATTCGTTTTTCAATATCTCTTATCGTTAGCAAGTTATCCAAGTTGCAATAATGTCTCGTCTATTTTGAAATGTGTAGAGATCGAGAACATCCCACAAAGTGTGCGATGTCTTCCGTCGGGTAAACTTAATGCATCCAAACACTGTATTTTCTTTTGTTTTGTACAAACCATTGCAAGAATTTTATATTTTAATGTGTTTCATTTAAAACTGTATCAGAAAGAATCGCGCTTTATAGCTAAATATTGTACAATCCATTTTCATAATTGTTCATCATTATTTAATAAATCTTTTAATTCTTGTGTCTAAAATATCACAAACGAAAATATTAATTGTTTTGTATTTTGAAAAATAAAACCTTTTGACAAAGATTCGAAAATGATGTAAGTTATTAAATGTAAATGCAATTTTATCATTAATATGTTCAAGTGGCTGTTTTATTCGAACAAGATTATAAATTAGGTTATTGATTAATGTACGAATATTTGCATTTTGTATTAATGATGTCTAAAAAAGGAAAATAAATGAAACATAAAAATTTGAGTTTAGTTGTCTTATTCTTTTTTTTATAAATAAACATGCCTTTTTGCGTAATATTGTCTTTTCCAATAGAATTAAATGGTTGTTGTCATCGATGGTATACCATTCATTGTTGAAAACATGTGAAATCATC
>CAJNSZ010000189.1:0-174911 GCA_905329745.1 Rotaria sp. Silwood2
CTTGTCAATAAACATTTGCACAAGATTCGACGTCGAATTGTTTGGTTTCTTTGTTTTCAAACCAATTTTGTTCCAGAAAAGAACATGGATTTTATTGTCACATTTTATATTCTTTGAGTTTTTATTCTCGTTTTTCACAATACAAAATGATTATAATGGATTCCGGAACTTCGCCAAAAGACTTTCGCCATTGGCGAATGTCCTTTTGGCGAAAATCTTATTGGTGAAGTTCCGGTAACCCGATTATAAGTGTCATTATAGAATGATATTGGACCAACCGACATATAAAATACTCAAAAAATTTATATTCTGAGACTGAATAATAGAATCCACATGAAGCAGCATAATATCATTGTGAATGGCTTTTCGGTTGTTATCTGCAAGCTTTTAGAATGATACATCTGTAGAATGTCAAATGATAATAATAATAATTATAAGAAATATTCATTGAGTCATTAATCAACTTTTCCCATTAGCAGATTTGTTCATGTCACAAGAATAACTGCCAAGATCTCACCATGATTTTTATATCGTTGTTTCAATGGTACAAATTTTTGCCAAATTTTTAGAATTTCTCTTATTTCAAAAATCAAAAAAGTTCACTCAAGGAATTTATTAAAATTTTGATACAAAAAGAAATTATTGTTTTTGCTTAAGTAACTATGAATAAAATGATTTTATCACTCTTTTAGTACTTTCTGTAATGTAACCATATATGCTTTTTATTTAGACTAAAAAAAGAACATTATTTGTTCAATGCAGTCAAATTACTCTCATCATTAATGATAATGAATGTTATCATGCTGAATGATCCACGTTTGAAATCCTAGTCACTTCTTTTTTTTCAGTGTTGAACATTTTCTTGTTTTTCAAGATGATTCTACGATAAGATCCATTAATCACATATTCTGGTGTTATTCAGAAGTTAAGAACAATAAATCATTAAGTCTACTCACTCATTTAACAATGATGTTAACGCGGAATTAGCGCGATTCTTTAAATAAATTTAGCTATCTAAGAATGACAATGTATAAGAGCTAGGTAAAGCTAGTACCAGATTTTAGAAGTGTCTGTCGAGACTCATTCCTTGAGCTATGCTATCGTTCAATGCGGTTGTGCTGAATGTAGAGCTTAGATATACACTGAATTCTAACATTACGGTATGGATGTACGTTTGAGTCAAAGTTGAAGCCAACCGAGCGGCCTTTACTGGTTCTTTTTCTTCTCATCAGCGTCCGCAAAAAGAAAGTGAATCAGTAAAGACCGGTCAAGCAGTTCAAACTCAGATATGAGTGTGGATGTGTAACTCTTTCATATTCACAATTACACATACACACAGTTTGCAACCATATCCTACACGTAACCACACCATGCACCTATACCCATACTCAATATCCTTACCCCACATCCAGACCCATTTTTCATTCAAATTTTCTTAAACGAATTACGTTCTATATACACTTCCATTGACCAAATCGCTAAGAATTAACTATCAAATTTAATCTTTTTATACAAAAGTAATAAAATTGTCAAATATAAATTAACCAAAAATTTAAAACATTATTTTACCTAAACTTAATTTTCTTCATGTTTACAAATGAGAAGTAGCCTGATAATGGAGTCTGGTCTGAGCTTTAAATATTTGAGATTGAAGAAGAGAGAAGAGGAGAATGGAGAAAACCAGTTCAATTGGCTTCTATGATTTTCAATGCTGTTATGAACGAGCTATCCATCCATATTGATTGCATTGACGGAAGACAAAGAGCAGCCAAATGAGCTTTTTACAGATGTGGAAAACTGTTGGTAAAAATTCGATGATGCATCAATGTCTATCACTAAGGAACGGCATTTTGTGACATTGTAACAATCAAGTATTCAAAATGAGGAAAGAACTCTAACCGAATTTTGTGCAAAAAAGTTTGACTTGAATTATGCAAGATCAACGAACACAATCGAGAAAACGAGTTAAATCGATATATCAACACTCAATGAAATGTATGCGAAACAGCTTGCGACACAAAAAATAAGAACGACAAATATCGAATGAAGAATTCCGATTCACCTAACATTTAGCATGAGTTGCTCTGATAAGGGAAGTCAGTCAACCGTTTAACAAGTAGAAAGTCGTGTATAAGACGTTCGTGGATAAATAGGAAAAAGTGTTTAATAGAATCTCATTGGGTAGTGATCCAAAGTCTTCCAGTAGGCTTCAACCCGTCATATCGTTCGCGACGTTGTCACAGAAAACGAGAGAACCACGAGGCAGTACTGTAGTTATTAAAACGATACTGTTTTGAATAGTAGTTACGTATATAATTTCTCGACAAATTTCCCAAGCGTAATGTGATTCAATGATAATGAAAGAGAAACAAACAGAGAAGCCACCAACAACAGACACCACAGTATATATGTGTGAAGTACTGGTGGCGATGACAATATTATTCAATTGATGGAGTATGCTTAAGAAAACGTTCATAAGAAAATCGAGGACGATCCTAGTACACGAAGCACTCGTCAAAATTTTAATTTTTGATTTTTTGTGTGTATTCGATGGACCATCATTTGAAACCACCAATCCTAAATTTAAAGCTCACTTGAATATTCCATCGAAAAGCTAGCTAATACCAACTTTTCAACACTGCCTACCTAATATGAAGAAAATAGTCAGAAGTTGTCCCATCAATGCCTACTAGGATTATACTTCAATAAATCAAAGAATTTTTTTATGTAATATACCAAAAGACAAACCATCAGCAGCTGAAGAAAAACGAGGTTTATAAAATATTGTACATCATCTATTTATTGTGGTTATGTAGTCCAACAAGGGCAGAAACTGACGCAATTTCATGAGTTAATGACGATCGGTTTTTAGCAGTATATTTAAGTTGTGGGTGTGGATATTAGTGAAGAAAACACCCACACCCTTGTGGGTGGGTGCGAGTGTTGTTGAATAGAAGGTCCACATTCTGCTCGCGCCCTCGTTGCAACAGGAAAGTTATCTTAACAAGTGCCAAACTCTTGTTACTATATTTTAATCATAATTAATAACACAATACAAACAAGCATCTTATGTTAATAGAAGATATCAAATATTTCTTGAGTTCTTCTTAGAAAATGCAGTAGCGAATTTTTGTATGAAAATTTAAGTCGGTCTATACATTTATTCGATCTTCGAATTGTGTATGTCATTGTTCCTTCTGCTTTCTTATACCTCGAACACGAGTTTCAAGGCTCTTGTGCAATATTGTGAGTGGCATTCAACGGTTTTTTATGATATCTGTCGACAACAAATGTGAGATAACAGTTGCGTTGTTTTCACTTTTTCTTTTAACGAACGGACAAAGTAGAATCTTTCTTTTTAGTGTCGCATGAAAGTGCAAAAGGTAAGCAAAGCACCAACTATATCAGGTTGATGTAAAAAAGGTGTCAATAAAATTGTTAGTTTTACAAAACTCGCTATCGCTCTGCCACATTTATATAACTATGATACTAAAAAATCACGCGACAATTAGAAGCAGCCGGAACAGTAAACATCATAAGTTGAGCTCCTCTCTGTGCTCTTGCGATTTTTTCCTTTAGTACGGCTTGCTTCTTTGTAGTGTTGTATTACATGAACAATAGAACAAGCAATCCATTAAAGTTAAGTCGCAGGCGCGGTGTTCCGTCAGGTCTCACTCTCCTATAAATATTTTTGGCTGATTTGATTTCAACATCTCAGTATAAATGATAATGTAAAACTGATCTCAGCCGGAAAAGTAGACACGTATGTGGAGAGAATCTTTTTGATTCTTGTGTGAAGATCTCATCGGTCACAAATATTTCCCCGTGATATACAAGTATGCATAATGTACTATCAATCTAATAATTGACATCCTCAGGAAGCAATAGCCTGCTACTAATATCACTTGTCTGTAACGTTTATTCCATTTTTTTACTTAAAAGTACTTTTGATTCAAAATACTTCTAAAAGTCGTCAATAGTTAGAAATTTTGACCTTTGTGCTTCAAGAGAAACTATACAAAAGCATTGGAATGACACGTATGCATAGGTTATTAATCGCGCTCTCTAACGAAGTCTTCGAGAGATATAAGATATTTCGGAAACAACAAACAATAGATCATTTTTGTCAGGATTCGACAGTGAGTTATTTGAATCCCATATCTCTAATTCTTCATAAAAACCTTGAAAAGCCCTAATATTTTCATATTTGAGTACGACCATCGAGGACTTCCAAACCAATTAAAAACTGTCCCGGCGCTGACATTGGATGAATTGAGCAAAGTCCAAATTGTTGTATGTAACCGATATATATTGGTCTTTGCTGGTCCTTTTTTAGATTCCCTGTTCAAGACTATGATACGTCTATTGATAATATGTTTAACATTATATACTTGTAAAATTGTAAGTACCAATGATTATGTAATATTCTGCCATAAAATAAACTTGTGTGTGCTTTGTAGAGTACATCATCAACACAATCAATTACACGTAACTTTTCTATTGTTGGTAATGATTTTATGAAAGATGGACAACCATATCGAATCATAGCTGGAAGTATACACTACTGGCGTAGTTTGCCACAAGTAAGTTAATAAATATGGACTTACCATAAAAGTTCCATTTCTCATTGTAAATACGTATGTTCATATGGGAAAATGATCTATTTAAAACTATATACAGTTCTTACTAAGCTGATTTCTCAGAATCAATAATAGCAGTGTCAGTTCCCAAGTAACTGTTTACCATGGTGAGTTACTTATCATGCTGTGCGCACATCTTGAAAAAGCAACAAAATTTATGAGGATTATATATTTTTCTGAGTTCCATTCTGTTAGATTCCTTTTAAAATATGTCCCGTATTTTAAACCCTTTTGTAAAAACAAAACACCTATCTAAGGTCGATCGTTTACCTTTCATCTTATGACTAATCAATTTTGCTTATCTCTTTAATTTTGATCTTTGCTGCTCATTAAACCTGTAAGTTATTTTTTGTTTTACGATAATTTATAAGTATGTTCATTCAACTAATTCATTTCATCTACTTCCAATATTTTGGAACATGTTGTACACAACATTACATAGCTAAACAAATTATTCTGTTCGATATTGAAATTTCAGCCATTCTGTTTTCTCAGATATGTGAATGTTTATGAAAAAGTCTAAAAGGAAATTGAATTATCGAAGGATTTTTCTGCGAATGTGATATTCTGCAGAAGTGCGCACTTGCACATTTTATGTATATGTTGTTGTTGCGAATGCATCACTAGTGAAGAATAATGTTTTTTACAGTCATGTGAAACTGAATGAAGGTTGTAATGTCCTATTCACACTTGAAACTAAAAAATTTCTATAAAAACTGCTGAGCTCTTTTTAGTTCCATGTAGTATCTTATCTTTTACTAAGTAGGTTCTGCTTGAATTTGTTTATATTGTCATATTACTGTATTGAGAGATCGCATATCAAATTGTCTAGGAGCTTGTTGCTGATTGTGAAAAAATGTTTTTATGGTCCATTTCTATACGCTTTTGTACTATAGAAACTTGCAGATAATACGAAAGGAAGAGGAAATAAATTCATTGTGCCACAGTAGTTTACATTGACAACTGCGTTGGTTGCATTATCGCGTTAAGAATTTTCACATTGGCTGGTTTAGTATCTATAGCTATAAGGTAGCCTATGTCTAATTGACTTTTGCATTAGAAAACAATATTTCGAGGTTATCATATTCTATTGGTATCAGCCATATCGAGTTAGTCCATTGCATCCTTTTAATTTTATGAACCGAGAATTCTTGTTGAGGAAGCGAATAATAATTGTATGTCAAAACTGAGTATTCTACATGTAGTATTATATTTCAAGATTAATTTAAGTTACATTACATTTATTCAGGATTGGAAAGATCGGTTGACTTTGATAAAAAAACTTGGTTGTAATACAATAACAACGTATATTTGGTGGGCATTACACGAACCAGAAGATGGCACATTTGTATTTGATAAACCAGAATATGATTTTATATCATTTATTCAATTAGCACAGAGCTTAGATTTGTTAGTTATTGTTCGTGTTGGACCATATATAACAGCTGAAGTTGATTTAGGTGGATTTCCGTATTGGATTATGAAACGACAACATATTGCTATACGTCGTCCGAATGAAGTGTACTATCAATTAATCGATCGCTATTTTGATCAATTAATTCCACGTTTAACTCCATTACAATACCATTTAGGTGGAAGTATTATTGATTTTCAAGTAGAAGATGATTCTGACGTACCATTTATTAGCTTTGATGATACGCATTCCTATTATGGATATTTACGTGACGGATTAATAAAGCGAGGAATCAAAAGTTTAATAAGTACGCTTGCTGCACCAAATATCATATCATTAAGAAAAGCTATCATACCGAACACGTGGACGGCATTGGAATATCAAATACAGCATTCAACACCAGATGCATTAGCCCTGTTACGAAAACATGCAGCAGATCATAATCCATTCATGGTTATGGAATACTATCCGGGATGGATCGATTATGAAGGACAATCACATCATACAATAGATAGTGAACAATTTGCGAAAGGTGTCGATATTATTTTCTCGCTTAATGGATCGGTTAATTTTTATATGGTATTTGGTGGAACAAATTTTCAATTTACCAATGGTGGTGATCGTGTACTAACATACCATTCAGTAATAACATCTTACGATTATGATGCTATGATTATAGAATGTGGCGATGCACATCAAACTAAATTTAAAGCTGTACGTGATGTGATTGGAAAATATGTTCCACTGCCACCAATGCCGACACCATTACCATCACCCAAAGGTTTGTACGGAACAGTTCAGTTCAATTCTCGCGCTGAATTAATTGAAAATCTTCATCCTTTCAATGTCCTTCACAATATTGATGTACCGATTCAATTTGAATATCTCAATCAAAGTTACGGCTATATACTCTACTCCACACAGTTAACAGAATTTACTGGCCCACCTGAGACTTTATTATTACCGTGGATGCAGGATCGAGCTGTTATCTTATTAGATGGTTTGCTGCAAGGTATTATTGGATGGACTGAAACAGATCCGATAGCATTAATTAATTTGCATCCGATAAAGACGAGTCCCAACCCACGATTAGATATTTTGGTTGAAAATAAAGGACGCTGTTGCGGTGAAATACCAGATTTGGGATGCAGCTTCAAGGGCATGAAAGATAAACCTTGGCTAGGCTTAAAACAATTAGGCAACTGGACAATAACCAAATTACCAATGGATGATCAGTTGAGTCAGCAATCGACTACATTTAATTGGCAAACCATACCCCCAGGAACTTCGGTAGTATCACCGTCATTCTATCGAAGCACATTTACAATTAACATGTCACAGCCGTTACATTCGTTTCTTGGCACGGATAATTGGGGACACGGCTTTATAACAATCAACGGATTTAATCTTGGCCGATATAGTGAAAAGGGACCACAACGTACAATGTATATACCAGCACACATTTTAAAACAAGGTGCCAACGAAATTTTGGTATTTGAAAGTGATAGACGACAACCATCATTCAGTATGGGAGAAAGAAATATGACATTCATGGATCATCAACTTTGGACTAATTAACTTAAATAAGCTAGAACAACGCAACATGTATATCAACATATTTTACTAAATTTTTACACCATTTTCTATTTGCAAATCGTTTGACTGTTCTCATGTACTACATGTTCAGAAAGCTAAACTTCTAAATTTCAACTAGAAATGGCGGTCAATCATGGAATGGATGTAGGTGTGGCTGTGGCTGTAAGTATAGGTATCGCTGTGGATAAATACAAGAGCCACATCCACATCCAATTCTAAAAGGTACAAGCGAAATACACTGAAGACAAAAGAGTGCGCTTTTTTCTGGTGTATTTGATCAAGACTCACATGTGAGCATTAAAAAATGCTAACTTCAGACCATCTTTTGTAGATGTTGTAGAGAAGTGTGGAGGGTGTCATCTTGTAGAGAATTTGATTCTTTACAAAAGTAATAATGATTCAGAGCTTTAAACTTGTGCTTTAGTCGAAAAAAAAATTAAATTCAAAAATCGATAGCTTATTACAAACGAAAACTCTCAAAGATTCATCATCAAGCAGAATTTATTTTTGCATAAAAATTATACAATTTTGTTCAGTTTTTGAGACTCTTTCTTATGCACTAGGTCGTTTGGAGACTGATTGGATTACTCATTTTTGCATACCATTATTCATTGCCACCAATCAAAACTAAGTTTTAAAATTACGGTTTGATGAGGGATCAAAAGTATTATTTTTAATTGTAGAGCGAAAAATTCTACATCGATTGATGTATGCTTCAATTTTTTTAAACGAAATTACTAGGTCAAAAAATACGAAATACTAAAAGCGCCTTAAAATTATGTCCGCTGGGACAAAATTATTTTCACTGTAACTCAGTGAAAACATAGCTGATTTTGAAAAATTTTTCAGGTTACATAGTCCTTAACAAGGTCTCTCTTAAACTGAAAAGAATCAAGTCTTTAGCTATATATTCGGCTGAGTTATAGCAAAAACAAAAATGTCTTAAAATAATGTCCACCACTTTACATGATAAAAAATATTAGCAGTTCATACATATAAGTCGACAATCAAATGAACATTCATTATATTCTTAAAATGCTCCATGATCCCAAGTACAAGGTGTGATCAATAAATTCTTACTTATCCTTGATTTAAAACTCACAATTAGCTTTCAAAACTAGCTGTAATCAAACAAGTAACGCAGCGCAAACGCTGCTTACTCTCGACTGAAAGAAAGGGTCGTCATTAGAGTCCGTAGAGTTCTCTTGAAGGGATCTAGTCAGCATTCATTATATGATATTAGATCCAAAAATTTGAGTGCCAACGTCAGAAACCAAAATGTACTGCCAACGAGATGAATGTGAAGATCATTGACGCAAGTATGGGAATTTGGTCACTCCTTCTTTTTTAAGAAAAACAAGTTAGAAATTAGTAAGTCACAGTGGTGTAGGTTATTTTCCTCTTTGTGCTCATTTCAGGTATCCAAACGGATATTAATGTCAAATATACGCATAGTGGCGAGTACGAGTGTGTATTTTGATGTTGGTCTTGGTGTCACGGCCTTTGAGGATATACACACCAGTGTGATTCTTCTTACTATCAACTGAACCAATGATGCGGATGATCATACGCCAATACCTACAACCAACTTCTCACAATTCACAATCTCCCAATAGTACCAATCCCATATACACAGGGTCAAAATACCATAAAAAGTAGAAATCATATTAAGTAGTTTCTGTATGTCGATACGGATACTAATGGATACGTGAGTGAACACAGGCATGAACGGAAATCCATATAATCAGTTTATTTCATATGATCCGCCCTTCAATCGAGAAAATACAGTTTCTTTAATTGATACTTTACGTCAAACATACTTTGTAAGTGCTTTACTTCTACAGAAACATCGTATTCCAAACTGAATTTGGAGAAAAAGTTCCAGCCTTTCAATATTTTCCAACACTGTTTCAAGAGACCGAACCAAATCACTAGATTATTTCGGTGGATGGCAACTTCCTGTAACGTTTCTTCGATGAACCTTTCATATCAGCAGTCAGTTGTTCGTCGTTGCCTCTTTTTGGATGCCATGCCTTTGTATAAAGCCTGACGGGTCAGTGATTATTTAAAAGTATAGCTTTCTTTGTTGTTTTTTATTGAATTAAATATAAATCAATCTATCAATCAGAAAAAAAATCAACAAAAACAAAATTTTTATTATAAAAAAATAAAACAATCATCAGACAAAAGAAATTGAATAATAATCAAACAAAAATTTTTTCATTATTCTCAATTAAATTGTTTCGCACAATGAACATGAACTTGACTACCGTCTTGATAAACAATACATGATGTTTCATAAAATTGTTTCAAACAATGTTTACATCGTCGATATTCATTTATAATTACATTTGAACATTTTAATTTTGTTAACTTTATATTTAATTTTTCATTTTGTATTCGATTTAAAGCTATTTCGAGTTTTGTTGAACGTTCTACATATGAATATGTACGTACAGCTCGTAAAAGAATATCTTTTAATGATAAAATTGACCAATGAGATGGTAAACGTTTTAAAATTTCAATAAAATCAACTTCAATTTCATTATTACAAAGAAGATGAAGAAGTGCTTCGGTTATTTCATTTGGATGTCTAAATGAAAAACAATTGAAAAAGTAAGAATTCCTTTTTTATAAATTATAAACTTACTTATCTAATGAAGCAAGAAAAACATTGAATAAAGCATGAGCAACAATTTTTCGATCGTCAATTGATTTGTCATGTGATAAAGCAACACAATAATTTTCTGCATATTGAAAATCTTCAAGGTCATTAACAAGTATTTGAAATGCTTGTTCGAAATTATTCATCTAGAAATTTGTATATATATTAAAATTAAAAAGAAAACTTTGAATATATACTTTGCCATAAAGAAGAGCAAGTTCACGTTTGAATCGTTTCGTTTGATTGATTCGATTAAGAACCGATTGAATTCGATAGGAATTAGATTTAACAAGAAATTCTTGTAATTTAGTTCTATAATTATGAAGAATAAATTTCACCGAAAAACAAAGAATTAGTATCGAACCGAATTGGTTCATTATCGTCAGAAGATTTGGACAAAACTTGATCGAGATAGATATTCACCAACATTGTATGAATATCATCAGTCTAAAATGATCAATAGATTTATTAGTTTGATTGTATTGAAAAATTGAAGAAAACTTTGCTGTTATTCTACTTACAACCTGATGTAACAGTGTTTGTGCCTACAAACACGAAAACTTCACCAAGTTTTATGCTAATTTTTATTCTGCTGTTCTCTCTGTCGGGTTTTGAATAAACCCCTCTTCCCGGATGGTCAGTTTCCAAAATTTTTGTAGAAAGAACCCATTTGCTCAAGTATACTGTTTCTTTTTGTATTAAAAAATGGATGTAGATGGTGCATCATACAATTGTGAGAAGTTACTCTTTTCGAAATGCTGCTCAAAACCAATTTTACTTGAAAACATCGTGAAAAACGCTCGAATAGGGACAAAAGAATCCTAACGAGTTCCAAACGACCAGATGCGTCTGACCCGTCTCCTCCACCTTTTCCTGAACACCCTTTATGGATGGCTTTCAAGTGTTTTCGAACTATTCCACCAGTAAAGTTTTTCGCAGATTTAAGTCGCTTATGCAAATCTTTGGACCTATTTTTCAATAACAAATCTACATCCGAATTCTATCTGAAGAAAACCAGAGTGAAGAAGTGTTAGCGCTTACTAATGATGAACAAAATCGACATTATCCATGTTTGATCTTTATTTTCATTGTCTTCATTTGTTACTAGAATGAGTAGTAGTCTTTTTTAATAAAATTTCAAAAGCTGAAGAAGAACAAATTCAAAACATAATGATCTTCTATTCTCGTAAAGCTACAAAAATATTATTTATTTATTTTACGACAGCAACAATATAAATAATAATATCAAAAGAATTTATTCAGTTCTCAAAATTAATTAATCAGCTTACTTCAATCATTAATTTAAATACAGCCTGTTCAAGATAATTTCTTAATGCTATTGGATATGATTTTAATAAAGTAGTAACTTTATTTGAATTGAATGGATCATGAATCGATTCATTTTGATATTTACCAATAAATATCTAAAAATTAATATTTTCCTATTTTGTTTAATATCAAAGAAAATATTCTTTCAAACTTTTATTGCAAGTTCTTCTTCATTTTGTTCTAATAACCATTTTGCAACAGAAAATTCCAATGATCGACTAAGATTTCTTTCAAGAATATATTTAGCAATAATCCAAATACCAGGAAATGTCTCATCATTAGAATATTCATTCAAGACAATTCTACGCTAAATGTAAAAGAGAAGAAAGAAAGAAAATCTAAGTTATTAAAAATCAGAAAAAACAAGAGAATCCATTACTTTTTCCAAATATCAATTGTTTGTTCATGTTTATCATGTGCAGAATAAAGTATCGCTGCACCGTGATAAAGTTGAATATGAAAAAGTAAATTATAAAAATCAATTGAAATATATGAAGCATATTTTTCAAGAAATTCTATTATTGTTTCAGGTGATTTTATAATTAAATAAGCTTTTAATAACGATGAATAATAATCCTTTAAAAAATAAAAAATAAATAAACTTCTGTTTCATATATTACTTTTTAGGGAGGAAACGAACACTTGCTCACTGTGAAAACTTTTACCAGAAGTCTGAATAATATAACGAAATAAAATGATACAATAAAATAATTTCTTGTGAGAAATTAATCATTATCATAATGAATTGATTGATTCAATTATTCCAATGTTTGTCAAATTCATTATTTTAATTAAAGATGTTCAGGGGAGAGTGTGCGTGTGCATTCGACGAAGAACAATATATTTTTAATCACATAGTCTTGCTAATTTATACTTCGCGAGTAGAAATATGTGAGAACAAGTTTATTCGGTCACAATTTCGGTCTAGAGAAAATTATTCCAAAATATATTCGTATCACATCTAAAAAACTTCTTCAACACTTTTTTTTTATTTATTGACTCAACAAATAGCACTTTTTTGGGTCATCTTTCTTGAATTATGTTCTAATTCGCTTAAAACCATATAATATTTAACTACAATCTTTAGTTTCTTTTTGAGACAACTTCTTTTTCTCGTGGTTCAGATTCCAATATAATGTCGCATATTTTTATTCGTGAGTAAGTGTCCACGTACGATTGTCTTAGACTGGCTTTTTTTGTTTTACTTACTGATTTACAAGAAAATTCTTCTGATCTTTTTGTCATATAATCACAGAATGCATTTAACCATAGAATATATTGACTTTTAGTATTTCCATCTAAATCTGGCCAAGGAGAATTTAATGGTAAAAAATTTGGTATTTGTAACATAATTTCATGAAAATCTAAATCAATATCGTCGAATAAACATAATGCTCGAATGACATTCATAGCATTAAATTCAATAAAGCCAATACGTTTTTTTGTTGATAATATAAGAGAATTTGTACGATGTTTTTCAATAGATAAACAACTATTTTCAGCTAATGTTAATGCTTCTTGTAATCGATATGTATTTAATAATTGATCTATTTGTTCTTTTATGTTAAGAGATTCAAGTAAATAAATATTATCTTTAGTATTTATTAGAATATTATTTATATTTTCTTCAGGAATATTTATTAAACTTTGACAATTTTTTAAAGGTATTTCTTGTTTTAATTGATCATCCAAATAACTAAAAACATATAATTAAATAATTGGTTTTGTTTTTTTTGTTTTGTAATAAAACAATAAAAGAAATACTTATAAATATGAATATAATTTTTGACAAGTACAAGTAGATATGGATGTGAATAGATAAAATCATTTGGTTGACTCATAAACATAATTGGAGTACGTTGACTTGTGCCTTCTAGAGTGGTTGTTATGCCAATGTTAGGACCATTAAGAAGATATTCACCCTATGAAATAATAATTGTTTTATATTGAAATAAGATCAAATATGGGTCTACAATGGTTTTAGTCATTTTCAATACTAAATCTGAATTCGATTTTTTCTTGATTCAGTTGCTTGTAACTTTAGAGTGCAATCTAGTCAATAGAATCTTATTAATAAAAATCAAATAATCATTTCTCTCCTAATAAGACTCAACTTTGAAATGTGAACAGTTTAGTTTAGGACATCTGAATCCTATATTTATTTCATATCTATCATAGAATTCAATTAAGTCGACTTCAATTTTTCTATCTGTGATAACTTTATGTATAAGATGATCGTAAGAAGAATTCTATTTTTCTATGGTTAACTACGATGAAATAAAATAATCGAAGTTTTCGATATATTTTGCAATGAAATGTAATGAAACTTTAAAACAATTACAAATGTTTAACTAAATCCAAACATATTTAAAAAGAATTTTTGTTCATTTATTTATGTATAATCATCGAGAAAACGTTAGTTGTTTGAAAAAAAAGACGAAATAACAATTAAATCAAATGCATCTATTCTCAGCAAATATAGTTCTAGATAAAAGTAGTTACTCTTGCTCTCTGTCGTACAGTACTACTATTCTTTTATGATATTGAGCTGATGTTTTGTATAAAAATATTTACGTCTAACCTCTCTTTCGAAAGTCCAATGTTACAACTATCTATGGTCTGAATTTGAATAGAAATGACTTTTAAATGATTGAGATATGATCTTCTCATTAAGAATGCCTGTGGAAATAAAAATGCTAGTTTTTTAGTGAAATGCATCGTTTCTACGATGGCTCTGACTAATTGATTTGAGAATTTTACCAGATGGTTCTCATGAAACAATGATTTAGTGGAAGAAATTTCAAAGATGTAGTCCTGAAAGAAGTCAAGTTACCCCTACGACATCACTTCACAATCTCAGGTATGTTAACGACTTAGATCTTGATTATGTATCACAGACTTTGGTAATAATAAATTAGGCATATGAGACCACTTTATGCATTAGCGAAAAGAGGACTACTAGTTCGCGGAAAAGTAAAACGACAAACGAAAATTTTTTGAATGCATGTCTTCGTTGAATACTTATGATCAAGGTTTATTATCACGCACATATACCTAAAATATCAACTCAATAGCATCATAAATATTAACACTTCAGAAAGGAAACAGCTGCTTTTGTCAAAGACGGTATCAGTGTTCTTTACTAACAATCAATTTTTCACTATCCATATTGAAACGAAACCCAATGTATTTTATAAATGAATATGATTCGTTTTTTCCTGGATTATTTCATAGTTGAAAACAAACTACTTACCGGTTTAATATAAGTAAAACAAGCCGTTATACTTGGATCATGTAATGTAAATATAGTCTGTAGAGAACCTGCTGATCGACGATCATTATTTATTATAGGTCTATAAGCAAAGTAAGTTGTTTTTGAACATGCTAGAATGCCACACTCATCCATTTCCTAAAAGAAAAGAAAATTGTTTTTTTGAAAATTTTCAATTAACGTATACAATTGATATTAATGGATCTTGTACAGATATTTCATGTATTAAATGAATATTCGTTCGATCAAGTCGATAGATTTGTAATTTATTACGTTTTGTTGACACACACATCTATATATTTATATAAAATAAAATACTTTACTATTTATAAGTATATATCTTCATCGTTTTCATACATCAATAGATGCTCCTTGTGTGGATTTATTTGAAACAGCAAATGTTATAATATTTTTTAATTTTATATTTGATATAAACTACCAAAAAACAAAAGAAACTTTAATTAAAAAAAGAAAAAAACTTAAAAATAAAACAAAAATTTCCTACGTGTAAATTATCACTATTAAGTACTTGAATAAGATTATCACACAATGTAATAATACGATGAAGAGATAAAGTCACAACTTTGATTTTTTCTATTGATTTTCGCTAAATAATTTAAACAAGTGTTAGAATAAAAAGAAATTAATTATCTCACTGTTCCAAGGTTAACACTGCCAATACAATGACATTCAAATTCTTTTGCTTTTGAACTCATTGAATTTTTTTGTAAAGAATATTTGTGAACAAAACTATAAATAGAAGATTATCAAATTTACAAAGAATAATATCAAAAGATATTTCTTTTATATTGGAACATGAAATCGGATTGGCATTTGCTTAATATGGAAGAATGATATTCTATTCATTTTAACCTCTGTAAAAAAGGCGATTATCTTTTCAATCATGTGAAAAATATTTTGTAAATAAAATGCATATCATTTTTCGGAAAAAAAGCTGAAATTCGTTTCAAATATACTCGTTTTTAGTATACTTCGTAAAATAGAAAAAAAAAAGATGACTTCACTAACAAAATATTAGCTTATTCGTTTCATTAATCATTTGCCAACAACATAGTTATACAAAATTAGCTTCATCACGCATTGAACAGGTTGTTCTTGTACCATTAAAAAAATTTTGATATTTCAAGTTCGACAAGCCTCATATTCTTTTGAGTATTAATATATTTCTTTTTTTTTTCATTTAAAACTGAAAAGCTTAATCGATTTAATTATATTTGTCATTTACCCTCTGAATTACTTGTTCGTTCTCGGACAAAACATATATATGTATATATATATAAAACAAAGGGTGTCACAGTGTCATTTCATTGATTAATTCTCTTAAAAGTAGACTATCACATACATCCATTAAGTTAAATCGATAACATGAAGAAATGCATGGGTGTTATTAAAATGTCATTCATACAAAAGGTTAAATATCTATCTAAATATAACAATGAACGAATGATCGATTGATGAAACTAGTCATTTTTTTTTCAATTAATTTATCAATACAACAGGTGTCTTTAATATCCTTATTTTCTTATCAATGATATCACATCAGACAGAAAATATGCTCTTAGCTTAAATATATGTGTATAACAACGCCTATTTTATACAAGACTAAATCATACAGACAATTAATCATATTTTGCTCATTATATAAACAATAACAACAAAACGGAGCGAGACATCAGCACCCTATAGGGAACTATAATTTAAGCTGCATAATCAGTTAATCGAACTTTATGTTAAGGTTTTTTTTTCGTATGAATGATTGAAAGTTTATTGACATAAGTTCTTTTTTTTTCTATGTTCAAGAAATGAACACACACTCACGCACACACACATACACACACACACACGTATATTGAGTTCAATTACCACTTGGCTAGCATCGATTATTTATCTTGATCATAGAGCACTAGACAAATATCATTTAAAAGTATTGAACGTGTTCATAATCTATATGTATACTCGACATATATATGTATTAAATTGATACAGCAATGAGAATAACGAACGTCTGACGTTTATAGATATTGATGTAATATTCCACAAGAGAAATTCAATCGAACAGAAAATTCACCGGATGTTGTCAATTGAAAACATTTATTTGTTTTTTTAAATAAATGATAATGAAATCGATATAATAAATAGTAAAGATACTGTCAGATAATTAATATTTATTTTAAATGATGAAGAAGTATTTATTGATGAATTAATTGATTCTAATGATAATGTTATACCACATGATTCATATTCATTTTGTTTTGCTTGTTTATATTGACGTTTAAGTTGTATTGTTAAACATTGTGTCTCATCAAGTAATGAACGAAAACAATCACGTAAACGTGAATAGATATTACAATCATTATCAAGTTGATCAGCATAAGAGGAATCTTGTATACAATTTTCAAATTTAAATTGACAAAATTGTGAACGAAATGATTGTAATGAACCGAGAATATTAAATAATTGATTAGGTAATTGATCGTCTTGATGAATATCAGAAAAACTATATTTTATTATCGTCAATATGACGATTAGTTCATAAAAAGTATTTAAAATTTGATTTATAATCATGAAAGAAAAATAATAATATTCAATTGAATCGATATAACGATGAAATGAATATGTATATCTACACAGGAAGATGAGTTCTAGTTTACATTGCTATCGTCGTAGAGTGCACAACATGTCGAAAGAGAAACGAGACGAGACAATAATGATGAAGAATGGCGAGGCAGAAATATGATAGAGCATTTTTTTCTTCTTTCTTTTTCTCTCTTTCTCTCTGTATGTTCTGTTCAAGCATAAGTGAGAAGGAAGACAAAAAAATGTCCACTCCTATGTTCACTATGATTATATGAGAGAATTTACGCTGTACTAACTAGTGATTATGATGAATGAATGAATGAATGACTAGCGGCGACGACTATTCTTTGTTCGGTGTAAAAAAAATAGGCGGGAGGAAATCCGTTGTATCACAACATGAAATAAAATCTAGTTGAAAAAAAAAACATCATTCGTAACAAAATAAAGAAAGATTCACACTAATCTAATTAATTGATTACTATCATTGTTTTCTTCTCTTTGAAATATAGTCAATAATTCATACTATGAAAATTTCTTTTTTTTTTTTTGTAATAAAATAAATGGATAATTATTTCTCTTGATGACACGTTTTATGAGTGACTATCTTTTGATCTATTTGCTTGTCATGGATCGTTTCCTGTTCTAGTCAATAATGGCTATTAAAATGTCAAGTATTACTCGTTTTTATAGACAATCAATATGTATATTTTATATGATAATCACGTATTCATCGTAAGTAATAAACACTTTCAATCACTGATAAACTTTCAAGTGACTAACAAATACAACAATACGAAGAAAAGAAAAAGAAAGAGTATGATCGAAGTTATTTAGATAAAATAAATCTTGCATGACAAATATGATTAACAAATAAGAGAAGAAAAACTAAAATAAAAATGTATCAGGCAATTGTATGACAGAGTTCAATTTGTTTTACTCTGATCTTTTTTCTTTCAAGGATCTTCCGACATCTTTTTCTATTTGCTATTCAAATAATCAAATAAAAGCATAAGCACATTTTCTTTGTTTCTTATGAAAATGTCATCATTTTCAAAGGTATATTTCAATACATAATTTGTTCGAATACATTTATATAAAGAAATACTAATGTATAAATGACAAAAAAGGACAAATAAAAAAAAAAGTGACGATGAAATAGATATAGCATGCCAGTCTTTTTTCTTTCTTGTATGAAATATCGATTTTCACTCCTCCATCTAGATGTTTGACTCTTGATCTTATACTCTTCTTTTTTTTTTACATGTTTCATCGCCTATCTACCACAGTCAAACAGGAAGAGAAAAGAACCTGATATGCATTGCGATTAGAATGGTACCATCGAATTTCAACATATCTATAATTTATCTTCATAAAAAAAAAGAAGAAGAAGAAGAAGAAGCGACGCGCAACATGTGCACAAGTACAACACGTTCATTCGGATATCTCACTGCAGGAAAGAGCTTTTCTTTTGCTTCTATAATACAGGCAATGAGTGGTTAATAATACAAATTAGTCTATGCTATCGTAAGTCTTCAGAGACAAATGAGTAATTTGTAGAGTTTGTTTGCTCATCGTTCATATGATGAAATAAATATAGAATTTAAGAAAGATAAAAAAGGCAAAAGAAATGAAATAACAACACAAGTTAAATTATTCTATGTTCTGATGTTTATATTAAGAAGCATTGCATGGATATATAATCGAGAAGAATATGTGATGTTTATGACCTCTAAAATGCAATTGAATATCACTCATTGTTATTGGGTAGAAAAAAAAAATGCAAACGAATTGTAGTAATATTTAATCAAGTCATCAATTCTATATGTTGAATAAACCAACAAGAATAACTTACCCATCAGTAGTTCCCATATAGAAATCATTGATGCGCATAGAAAATGGATTAGACGTTGATATTGAATCAATGTTCATATCAATACATTCAATCTTATAAGAAAAGAAAATTTTTTTTAATCAAAAATATTCAATGAGTCTAATATATGTATATATGAAAATGTTTAGAAATATAATACTCGGTCATACTTAGAATTATGTAAAAATTTTCAGACTAATGATTCATGAGAATGCCTTCTTAGGTCTTTCCTTCCAATTTCAATAAATTTTTTTGCTTTTAAATACTGCATAGTGTTCTGAACTGATAAAAGTCGTAAAAAGATTTAGGCTACTATTGAGATTTGACTTTGCTATTGAATTTTGATCTGAAATTTTGCGCATGTAGAGAACTCAACTAGATTAACTTTCAAAATATCTATATCTTGAAAGTTTCCCATTTCGTAGAGACTTTGTTGAAAAATTGTGAATTTTTTTATGGAAACTATTCTAGCTGAGTTTTCTATATGCAAGATGTTTCAGATCAAAATTCGACAATACGAGTTTTTCAGACACCCCTAGCAGCTTGTAGAAAATAGGCATATTAAAAATTAAAAATTCAACAGTTTGGTCTGACTCGAATAGGGATCCAAATCCTTTTAGGATTATGGTTAGGGCGTTATGTAGTATCTATGGGCAAAAAAAAGAAAATCATTGAAATCGGAACGGAACATCTGAAGATGTTTCCTCGTCAGAATTTTTCACATGAAATTGAATTATCACAGAATCATTTTCAAAGCATAATTTTACATGACTAGTAAATCAGTGTAACTTACAATGAAATCTGTATTCATTTTCTATGAACATGAGGAGATTTTATATCTTCAGATTCTATACTAATCTATTTATTTCAACAGAGTTATGTCAGCATTAAGAGGTTCTTATTGAGCATACAAATAAATAGATGACATACATTCTGAGCATCATTTTGCTAGTGATCATTTCAATCATTCTTGTGTTTTAAATCCTACGAAGTTTTGTACTTGATGAATGCATTATCAACACTTTTATGACTGCAAATAGTTTCATATTCAGTTGAGTTGTTATCTACTGGAAATAGGTGGAGGTATCTATCTTCATATTATATTCTACATTATTATTAGGTATAGATCATAGATTTGGAGCATTACAAAGTAATCCATGAACAGTCGAGAGAGTCATCGAAACTAGAGATCAAACAAACACATTTCATCATTTGTGTTCACCAATTCTGATTTAACCAAGTTTGTACCATTCAGATTTAGCAAATAGAAGTTAGATTGTGAGCAGCTGTCTAACACACCATTTTTGAAATTATGTCAGCTGAGAAACAAAGAACCAGTTGTTGAGGTCTCAGTTTTCACTATGAAAATACGAGGTTACGAAAAGGTTGCGATACCAACGAATTTTCAGCAGAAGATCACATGAAGTCATATTAAAACCCGTCCTAATCTTGAGATCTAAACCTATACTATTTGTTTTTGTCTTCGGAACTGAAATATCAACTATATAGAACTGAATTGAAGGACCTCAATACCAACTTACATGTGTCAAGACAAGTCATTAATGTCTTCACAAAAGACTATCTGAAAAATGACTTCCGTAATTTAATCTAATCGAATGTACAAGTGCACTGTTGACAAATGGTGATACCTTTAGATTGTTGTCTAAGAGACTAGCGAAAAACATTTTTCGAGTGCTCATTGTAAAAAAATGTTTTCTCTAAAACTTTATTTATAAAATCTCTGTCTGTCATCAACATATATTAAAAATATTATCTGACAGACAAAATAAATCTGAACAAATCTTATCACAGTACTTCATGATAGAACTCATTCTGATATTAGACTATTAATCATGAAAAAATATTTCACAAACATAATTTTAGTAAATAATCCATAGAGAAAACATCATATTAGATGAATTTAATTTGTAATTTTTAAAGGAAGATTGTTTTCGCTTAAATATACAAATATATTACCTCTCCAATGTGGCCATCGGATTGTTGGAATCGAGACCAAAGAGGGATTATTGAAAAAATATTAAGTGTCATATGGATAATTAATCTAAAAAGTATAGTTTATAAATATTTCTAATAACAAATAAAGCAAATAGAATACTCAATAGACAATTTTATTTACTGCTGGTATTATCTGAAATATCATTCATAATGTATGAATTCAGTATGTTTGATAGAATTTTATTATAGTCTATTGTGCGACATGCATGACGCAAAATATTTGCTCAGTTTTCGTTCACTAAAAGATAAATCGTTAGTACCAGAAGCAATTGGTTAGAATCTCATTTTTTCGCTCTTTTCGAATATGTTTTCCGATTTTCCTTATGGGGTAAGGTGGAACAATTATCAGTAAATTTTGTGAGAGTTCGAAACTGTGTCTCTACAAAACACAAAAGTGGTTTTGGCGTAGTACTTAATTTACGCAGTTTGTGTCTTGGAAAAGCTTGAACTCCACTCTTCTGTAGACAATAAGCAATGGCTTATATCGCTTAATATCTATACATTTCCACTAAAGAGCTAGTGTCGAAGGGAATTGGCATTGGTCGAAAAATCGTTGTTTCGAAAATTGCTTTTAAAAACACCAAAGTTTTAAAATCTGTCATCAATAGCACGTTTTGTAGAACAAACTTAGCTCTACACAACTAGCCTATTAAAAATGATGTCGCATTCTGGATTTTATAGGTTTCAATCGAAGTGCAAAATTGACCTGAATAGTATTCTGTGCAAGTACCATTTTTAACTTTTTGAAATAAATAGCGAAACAGTCCGATTGTAACTAACGCCTTTTTGCTCTAACCAATTTTGTTTAAAGTAGTCGAAAATTGAACGAATATTTTTTACCAAGACTTTGGCGCCACAAATAAATATTTTGATACTTTTATTAAAGAGAAACTTCTTAGGCACAGAAATCTCCGTAAAATTTAGGTTTTCACAACAATATTTTGTAACTATTGCTAATTAATGTTTAAAATATCGATTTGATGCGACTTAATGAGGATGATCTCATATTAAACACATATAAAATTTGAAAAGGCGATCTATCAGTCATATACTTTTATAATAACTATTCAGCTCAACAATTTCAATCCAAAACTATCAGAGCAAATTAGAATTTGAAATTGTCAATTTACAAAATTTTTTTTCAGTTATTGTAAACATGTGTGTGATCGGCAACATTTGATTCGGCATTAATACACAGAGAAAATTTTTGGTAATCGATCAAAGATTTCCCACATTACTCTAACCAAAATAAATGATTCATCGAATTCATCGTATGCATTAATGTATAGTTAAAATCGAAATTCCTTGTCATGCTTGTCTCACTAATATTTATCCTTATTTCATATTATAAAACATAACAGTAAATTCGAAGATAATACTAATACATCCAAATATACATCAATAGGAACATCAAAATATTTTTTAAGGTAGGCATAGGCCATCGAACGATTGTTAAACCAAGATTTTTTGAAAGAACACAGAGAGTGCTTGTGCAAATCCATTTTACTGAATTGTTCTACAAGTATAACTGTAAAATAAAACCTATATTTGATTATGCTTTTTAACAGCTATAAAGGTTTTCATTAGTAATGTATAACTCAAAAATGAACTAACTATGAATTAGAAATTCTAATAAGAGCAGCCATAGCACCGTGACAAAGTGCATAACAAAAGTTCAATTGTAATCATATATGAGTAGGTGGCTTAGATTCAGAGTTTTCTCAAGAAATCGTTGCTGTTGGTGGCCGAAATGTGAAACTATAGGCTGACGAGGAAATCTTGACAAGTGATAAATCATTATTGAACTAACTCTTACTTCTTATCTAGGCTTCATTGAGAATAGATAATGCCTAAGAGAATTCGTGTACATAGGCTTTTCTTCTTGAACTATGGTCATTTTAGTGAGATTTTGAACATAATACAGTCGTCCTCCTTCCCTCAAATAATCCTTCAAATTCAAACTTTGCACAAATAATGTTTCAATCGAACTACATCCTAGTGAAAACGACAGATTTTTTTGCATAACAGACTTTTCAATATTGATATTTCAGAATACGAGATAACCTAATACCTTAACAACGAACTAATTCGGTTCAGAAATTTTTTTGTATAATGTTTGAACTCAAATGTCGACTCTCAAGATCATCTAAGAGAGGAGAAAGAGAGAATACAGCATCTTGTCGAAAAACTCACGAAAAAGCGATCCTGATTCATGAAAGACGATCTATGAATACGAGTTCTTTTCATTTTTCGCTAATCTCAAAAGGACCTATCTAATAAGATAAGACTCATGTGATAATCGATTTATTATTTGGCGAAGTTCTTCCTTAAGTCATACAATAAAAAGATTGTATTCGTAGTATAAATATCAGATCAAGCCATAATACTGTGAAGAGCCAATAAAGAGTATATCGTTCATTTCAAGTAGAGCGATATCTAAAATATTGTTGTCAAATATAAAATTGACACAATTATCTAATACATCATATTCAGTAAACGAAGAAAATATTTGTACGATTAGATTAGTAAACATATAAATCTACTAAAAACCTTGAATTTACTTTTTCGCTTTGATTAATATAATAATTTTATAAACAAATATTTTTCTTCTATATACAGACACACGATTTTTTTATATTTCACTCATTCACAGTGGAACATCTTAAAAGATATTTTGCTACAAGTTTTTATTCTAATGAAAATTTCTCACAGTACAAAAAAGACTTCTAATAATGTAATCTTCAAAAAGAACTCTCTAATTCTTATCTTCTTTAAACCTCTCAATAGTTTCTCTTCATCAATTGGTTGTTTAATAACCAATAAAAAACCATCTCGTCAACCTCATTTATTCATCTGCATAAATCACTTACTACTCTCTTTCTATGTTGTTTAAAATTCAATTTGGCTCATATTAATTCATTTAAAAACAAAAATTATAGAAAATAAAAATTATAGTTCATGAAAAAATTCACGTCCTTGATTTTTCCTTTTTCCTTCTTAAATTCTGTGACGACATTCGCTAGAAATTGTTGTACGCGTATCACACATTTTTTCTTTCGTCCTTATTTCCTCTCTCTCTCTCTCGCTCTATCTTCGTGAGGATCACCTATTTATCTCTAGTTATACACTCTTACTCCTCATATTCGATACGTTGCTGTTAGTTGAAACTCATATCAGGTGAGAATAAACGGTGATTTTTGTTTTTGTTTTTATTATCGATTCAAATAAAGAAAAACCTCATGGCCTTTTTGGGTAAAGCTAATAATCTGCTAATACGACGTCCATCAATCTTTGTATATAAATTTCTCAAACAACTTTCATATGATTATCGTGATGCATTGATTGAAGCTGGAAAAAAAATGGTTCAACATCCTATAAAAACAGTTTTTTATTCGTCAAATATATATTTACTGATATATGCATATCAAACAATGCCAACATTTCAAACATATAAAAATGATTTAGTACGATTTCGTCAACAAGAATTATTAACATCAACTCTTATACGTAATAAACAAATTGAAACTTATATTGATACAATTGAAAAATTATTATTTTCTGAACAAATACATTTTGTGGATTGTTATCTTTTTTCATTAATTATTTACAGAACTCAACATCGGACAAATGAGAATTCATATCGAATTTATGAAAATATATGTTCATATTTACATTTAAAAAGACATTCGAGAATTATTGATATTGGTGCATTTAATCGATGGTTTATATTGAATAGAAAATTATCTGAAGCAGATATTTTTGATGATACTAACAATGAAAAAATTGCTTTGTAATAGAAACGAGAAAAAAATTTGTTTCGCGAGAACGAATGAAAGAAAAAAAAAATTCAATTATCATTTTCTTTTTGTTCTCGTTGCAGATAAAGATAAAAAACAAAGAATATCGGTCGACACCTTATTCGTCGTTGCTGCAAACAGATGTTTTTTAGTGCTTTCTTATTCTATGCATCTTTATTTTCGCTCGTGCATTTTCTTTTATTGATATGATATCGACCTTACACATACATTTAATGTGTACGTGTGTATGTAAAGAGAGAAAAAAAAACGAATCTGTTCGGCTACTGATGAACAATCGATAGTGTTGTGTTTAAATTCGAACAAGTAGTTTTTTTTTCTTTTTTGTTCTCTCACTGTCTCTATTGTGTCTCTTTTCTCTTCTATTTATATATATATATCCATCACATATTGTTGTTGTATTGACTTTGTTCTTTACTTTTTTTCTCATCGAATGAAAGGAGTCACATTCATTGTAATAAAATATTTTAGTCGTTTTTTTTCTTCTTTCAATGGAATGATGTACTTTTTTCTAATTTTAATCTATTTTAGGACTAAATAACTCATGGCCACGGCAATGGATGACAAGAATTTAAGAGAAAATGTTCTTAGTACAACGACTGGAATTGTTTCTACATCATCATCATCAGTATCAAAAAAAACTGATATTGATGATGTACCGGATTATAATGAAGCATTTCCTTTATTAATATCTGCTGGACATGTTGATATTAATCGTTCGAATACTTTTTTCTCATCATCATTTCCCTCAACATCAAATGGAAATAATTCAGCAGGTGCCATGGCTAATACAACAACATCATTATATTCAACAACAAAAAATGATGAAGAACGACGACGTAAAATGGCTATTCATGCATCATCAGTCACAACTAAAATTGTAAGTCATTTCATTTTTTATATTAAAAAATAATTTCTTACTTTTTTCGTAAATATAACATTTGATTTTATGAGATATTTCAAATTTATTCTTATTACGCAATAGTATATTTATTTTAGTTTAAGAGAAAATTATAAGGATTTCACACTCAATTTTTTTTCTCTTTTTTTTTTGTAAATGCAATCATTTTCAATCTACAGTAAATAGGTCACAGCTGTAATTGAGTTATGAGAGATATATGTACATCATTTTATAAACTGAGATCGAGTGAAACTTGGACACTAGAAATTGAATGATTATAGTCGAATGAAACAGTCTGTTTGTATAAGGTTAGTGCAACAATGCAACAACTATAGATAGGACGATAACAAGAAGAAGACAATTCATACGATGAAAATTTTCATAGATTGCGAAGAAGAAAACGAAGAACTCTGAAACAAGGTTAACGCAATGAAAATGTCTATTATACATGACTAGAAAAAAGAACTTGAATATAGGTATAATCATATAGATATGATCTTATCTAGCGAAGTTACAGGTCATAATATCTGTGCGGATCCCAATCGATAAAAAAATAACACACGAAATTGTTACTTAGTTTAACATATACATATAAAGATTTGATTATAAAAAGAACGAATAGAAAATCAACTGGTTCAAACTATATTTATCTAGTCTTTTCATAGTTTTATCATTCTCATTTTTCGAAGCATGTGAAATCATACATCATTATTCGGTAGTACATGTATATTTTAAGCTGTTCTATCATCAGACGAACATATGCGTATAATTGTCCTATGCTATCAATGTACCTAGCTAAGTGTCGTCAACACATAGGCGCAAGGACATGACTTCGATTAAATGTTATGAATGCATAATATCGTATTAGAGTCCGGACGAATTCTTGATAGTCAGCGAGTATTCACATAAATAATAGTTGAACGTAACTGGCAGATATTATCAGCATACATTACTCATCTTCACTAGGTCATATATCTGGACAATGAAACTGCTTAGAGTACATGGGAACTAAAAGAGGTTATGTCAAGGTTAAAATGTGGGTGGGATGTTTTTTTTTTGCATAGCTAGACTTGAATTAATCCAATAGATTATGTACTCGAATATTTTAAGTCATAGGATTGTAAATTTTTCAATGGTTTACTTTATTTTCAAAGATTGAAATTCCTCCCGAGGAACGTGCATTAGATAATTCTCGTCGTACAGGTGGTAATCAATCATCACGTAATACTGGTGCTACTAATAATGGACAACCATTACAAAAGCTTTGTGCTCGAATACAAAAAGAAACATGTAAAGCAAAAACAAAAGAAATTCTTTTTGAATTTAAAAAAAGAATTTTATTCTTGTTTTTTTTAGCTACAACTATAACATTTCTTCATAAAGATCAAACATTAATAGTGACAGTAACAGGTCGACCTGAACATGTACGTTTAGCACAAGTACAAATTCTTCGTGAAATTCAAAAACCTGTTCAATTATCCGTTAATATCCCATTAGACTTTCATCGTTTTATAATTGGTCCACGTGGTGCAACATTAAAATCATTAGAACAAGAAACTTTAACACGTATAACTGTACCACCACAAGATAATCCATCAAATGGAATAATTATAAAAGGTGCAAAAGATAATGTTAAATTATGTGAACAAAGAATTCTTGAATTATATCATACACAATTAAATAAAGGTTTTGAACGTTTATCAATACCATATTTATATCATCCATGGATACGAAATTTACTTGTTGATGATTTACATCAACAATTACATGTAACTATTGATGTACCACCACCAATTAAACAAACAGATGAAATAACCATACGTGGTGAACGTGAACCAGTTGAACAAGCTAAAGCAAAAATTATGCAATTTTATAAAACTTTGGTAAAAAACAAAAGTCTTAAGAAAACAAAATTTTTTTTTTGCTTATATTGAATAATTTCTTTAGGAAGGAAAAATAATGACATTTCCACTTGAAATACCTTGTGAACAACATCGTTTTATATTAGGTAAAAAAGGTGCTGGTTTAAAAGAAATATTCGATAAAACAAATGTTATTGTTCGTATACCAAATCAAGAAGAACATTCAACAACAATTCAAGTTATGGGTGAAACAGCTAAAATTGGTGAAGCTATTACAATGGTTTATAAAATGGTAGAACAATTTTTCTTGTTATAAATTTTAAATAAATTCTTTTATTTTTTTAATTAGGCTAATGCATTAACTGCTGTACAAATCGATGCACCACGTTGGATGCATGGTACAGTTCGACGTGAACGTAATAATGATATTGAAAATTTACGACAAAAATATCCAAATGTACGAATATCATTTCGTGATGATCATATTTCAGTAGAAGGTCCACCTGAAGAAGTTGAACATGTACGAAGTCAAATACAAACAGTTATTGATGAATTTAAAACGAAAAATACAACATATGCAGAAATTGAAATTGATCCACAATATTATAAACAATTAATTGGAAAAAATCAAACACGTTTACTTGAAATGCAAGAACAATCAGGATGTGATATTAAATTTCCGTTTGATGAAGATCGATTAGTTAAATTAATGGGCACAAAAGAAAATGTAGAAAAAGCAAAACAATTATTAACAGAACGAGTTAAAAAATTGGTAAGATTTAACAAAAAAAACAGACAATAAAGAAATCGAGGAGTAATTATATTCAATGTTTAATAGTTAGGGATTTTGGATATTAGTTTGTATATGTAAAGCAGACGTATAAATAAGGAAATTTATAAGATGATATCCAATATTGTGAAAATGGGAGTTTTGCTGAAGGAAATCAATAAATTTGTTTCTCATGAAATTGTTTATTTAATTAGTATAATTACATCAAAATATGGTTAGTTTTCAGGATTTTTTTAGCTAAAGATGTTTACTGAACATCTTATTTTAGTCTGTCAAAGTAAAATAAACACTTTAGTAATGTTTTAATTCGTATGATTTGCACGGGGGGAGTAGTCAATCGTTTTTAGTCCGGGTGCAATCGAGTTCGAGAATAACACATACAATTAAATTATATAGAGATGTTTTTGTTATATGATAAGTTGAAGACTATCAATCAATGTCAGCTATTTGATATAACTTAATTTTGATAATTATTTTGTCCTATATGATAACCATAATAGATGATTATCATAATCAGAAGACAAATACATTTAAGAAAACAAATGCATAAAATCTAATTATATTTTTCTAGAAAAAGAAAAAAATGAATTATCCTATTGAATAAATTTTAGGCAAATGAACGTACAACTGATTTAAGTATTGATCCTCAATATTATCCACAAATAATTGGTAGCAAAGGTAAAAATTTAGAAGAAGTTCGTTCAAAATTTCATAATATTCAAATAACATTTCCTGAAGCAAATGGTAAAAGTGATAAAGTAAAATTACATGGTGATAAAGATGATGTTGAAAAATGTTCAAAATTTTTACAACAAAAAATTAAAGATCTTTATTCAATAGAAATTGAAGTACCAAAACGTATATATCCAATGTTAATTGGTAAAGGTGGTGCAAATATACAACGTTTACGTGAAAAAATTCCTGATGTTCGACTTGATGTACCATCAATTGATGATAATAAAGATTCAACACATATACGTTTAAGTGGTAAAAAAATTGATGTTGATAAAGCACGAAAAGTTCTTGAAGAACATATTAATCAATTAAATACATCAATTGAAAATTCAATTGAACAACATATAACAATTGATCCTAAATGGCATAGTCGATTTTTTCAAAATCGTCGTAAATTATTAAATGATTTACAACAACAATATGGTGATATGTTAATTAAATTACCTGAACGTAATACAAATTCTGATCAAGTTTTATTACGTGGACCAAAAGATACACTTGAACAAGTACGAAAACGTTTAGAAGAATTAATTGATACATGGGAAAATACAATAACTAAAGAAATGATTATACCACATCGTCATCATGGATATTTACTTGCACGTGGTGGTACATATATTCAACCAATACAAAAAGAATATAATGTTCAAATTAAATTTCCACCACGTGGAAATAATCAAAAAGATGAACAAGAAACAACAGCAACAACAACAACAACAAATGATGATGATGATAAGCAAAAAGATATTGTTCGTTTAACAGGTCGTTCTGATGATATTGATAAAGCAATAGATGCATTAGAAAAAATGGTACCTGTTGAAAGTTCAGTTGATATACCATATGAATCACATGGCATATTAGTTGGTAAAAATGGTAATAATTTACAATTATTAATTAAAAAATATCCTGATGTTCATGTGACATTTCCGCCTGCTAATTTAACACAAAATACAATATATTTAAAAGGTCAAAGTGAACAAGTTGAAGGTATTAAAAATGAATTACTTGAATCATATGAAAAATATCAAGCTGATAAACAAGCACGTTCACATGAAATACGTTTTACAATTAAACCGGAATATCGTTCTTTAATATTTGGTTTTCGTGGTAAAACAATATATAGTTTAAGACAAAAATATGATGTTAAAATTGATGTTAGTAATAATCAATTATCATCATCATCAACTAATGTACCAACATCATCTTCAATGGATAATAATGAACAACAAGATGATAATAATGATTTATCAAATGAAACAAAAGATAATTCAAATCAATTATCTGATAGTGAAATTGTTATAACTGGTTATGAAGATAAAGCCATAGCATGTCAAAATGAAATTTTACAATTAATTAAAGATTTTGAAGCTAAAATAACAATGGAAATTGAAATTGATCCACGTATACATGCACGTATAATTGGTTCAGGTGGACAAAAATTACAACAAATTATGAAAGAATATAATGTTGAAATTAAATTTCAAGCTAATAATCAAACCAATAAAGTACATGTTATTGGTTTAGATCAAGAAAAAATTGAAGCTTGTATTGATCGTTTATTAATATTAGAAGAAGATTTTCTTGGAGATCTTCCATATAGACCAACAACAAATATACAGAATCAAAATGATGTAATATTAGGTCAACAATCATCAAATACACAAAATCAACAACAAGATTTATCAACAACAGATTCTGTTAAAGTAACAAATGAAACTAAAAATAAAAAACAACAACGTCAAGCACCATTTCAAGTTAAAAATGCACCATGGACCAATGGAAAAGAAGATGATAATGAATATCAACAAAATGATCATTCACGACAACGTCATCGACATGAAAATTTACCGAAAAATTCAGCTGCTACTGCACCTAATCTAGACGATTTAGGTAAGAATAATAAAAAAGAAAATTTAGATCATAGTAAACCTTACACATGTTTGAACTTTTCGAAAATTGTTCATAGATGATATTTTATTTCACTGTAGTCATTAAAAGTTTGGCTATCAGGTAAAAAGTATCTGAACGGAAATTGTTCAATCTTATCGTTTGGTGAGAAATAGTATGTGATGACGTTTGAGAGAGTGTAGCAAACCGAAGTGGCTCGAACTTCGTGTGAAGAAACTAAAGAGATATCCTAAGCTTTTTTATTTAAACAAGGACATTTCAATATTAACAAGAAATCTTACAACGTTTGACACTTCACTCGAACGTTCAGTCCTATCTTGATCACTAGTAAAATTTTTATGCCAATCGATTCTAGTTTATTTGATTTATAAAGTTATCTTTGAGTACTCGTAACATGAGAGTTACTGAGATTCGTCAAGAAGATACCTATCATTCCGACGATTTTTAACTATCTACCTCGAAAATCTTCTCCATTGAGTTGTTTACTTTAATCAAATATGTACTGAGAATGTCATGATTATAGTCATTGATAAAGCAGAAGTCTATGCTAAGATCATTATAGATGCTGGAAATGATACTGCAACTAAAAATTACAACAGATTGAAGTCTCCTATCTGTGATATACTTAAGACAAAGTAAAGCTTTATTGGTCAATAAAAGGATAGATATTAACATTTTGAAATAGTAGCGAACTAGAAAAGTGTTTAAATATACTTTTTTTTGAGGTCCTAGGAAAAAAAAACAGTGCTTTTGTTCTATACCAAGACTGATCGACTTCGAATAGATATTAGTAATTAAAGTTAACCGAGTTATGTTTTAGTTTAACACTACATAATTTACAATTAATGTTAACTTCTTGAAGAGAACCATATTCGTATTGATAGTTAAAAGCAAAAAAGATTTTTGCAATTTTTTCCATAAGCAAACAACTTATTCTTTGTCGGAAAGTCAATATAAGAAGAAAAACTTCTTTATAAGATTCGTTGTTTTACAGTTTGAACAATTCAAAATATCATTAAGTTTAACTGTTTAATTAGAAATAATTACAAACGATTTGAGAAAATAAGAAATAAATTGTCTTTTTTTTTAGGTGAATATCCATTGTTCAGTAATGGTCTCACATTATCAACAGATGATAGTTCATCACAAGTGCATCAGACAACAGTGAATACAATACCAGTTATTTGGGGTCCTCAAAAACGAAATAAATAAGAGCGACACAATATAAAAAAAAGAAACAATATTCGTATGTCTTGTCCTTTGTGTCATGTCGAAAAACTGTGATTTGTTCTCTTTTTCTCCAAACATTATTTATATACTTGTCCACGTTTGCTCACATTGTCTAGCTCTTTAGAAAAAAAAAACCATCCTTCTCGTCTCCCCCATCCGCCCTCTTATTTTCTACGTCAATGTCTGTTTGTTTTTTTCAGTGTGCTTTTTCTTCATCTTCTCATAAACATATTATTCTTTATTCTTATTGGGTTTGTTATAACTTTGTATCTATTAGAAACTCTGAGAGAAAACTAAATTTCAAGGGTGATTTATCGGTTATCATTATGCAATACTATTACTTTTGTTTTGTTTTTCTTCTTTTTTTTGTTCTCATGAGTTTTTTTCTTTTTTTTTTCTTCTTCTCATATTGTGTATATACCATATTGTTTTGGTTGGACTATACTGTTTTGTTAATGAACTAGTTTAAAACAAAAACGTCGATCTCCTATCAGTTGTCTCGTTGAACTCTATTTATGTGTGTGTGTATGTATACGTTAGAACGACGTCGACCATTTGTTATTTACTTCTTTGTCAAGACTTATTACTTCTGTTTTTGTTTTTTGATTTATTATTATATGTGTATACTTAAGAGAAGTTCTTCATCTTTTGTTTTGTTTTTAAAGCAAATCATCTATCATTTTATATCAATCGTTTGCCCGCGTGCTCTCTTATCGATGAGACTTTATAGTCTTTTTCGTTATTTCTTTATTTGTTATTGAAAAAACAAAATTTCTTTTTTTTTTTGAGAATGATTATACCAATATGTGTCTCGTAGGAGAAGAAAAAAAGGAGATAAAGGTTTAAGATTTGCTAATTGTACGCGCTCCGCTTCTTTTAGTGTGTTCGGTTTGATTTCGTTTGTTTTGTTTTGTTTTTCTTTTTTTTGAAAGAATCATTATTATATTACTCTATAAGCCTATTCAACCATTATATTGTTATGAAATTATTGTTTGTTTCTTTTTTTGCAGACTTGCGCTCGCTCTTTTATCTCGTTGTTTGATTTTTTTTCTTCAAAAAAAAACAGGAAACAAATAAATGGTTATTGAGAAAATATCAGAACCACCAAAATATTAAGTTTTCTCTATCAGATAGTTATGAAAATTGACAAAAACTTTACCCTTTTATATGAGAGCCATGAATGTTTTGAACATTTGACCATCTGAACTTTGATTTTTGTGATAGATGCTTGTCTTGAAATGTTTTATTTTCGAAAACAAAAGTCTGTTATTAAGCAAAGAGTAAGAGCTAGTTTTGTTAAATTTCTTTTCTTTGAATTTGCAATGAATGTTAATAAGTTTTTCTTTCGTAAGGATAAATTTGTGACTTATTCATGAATATTAATTCTTCATGGAATATAATATTTTCAGATGGAAACAGAATCTACAGCAAGTCCACCACCACCAACGACAACAACAACAACAACAACAGATGCAAGTACTGAACCAAAACTTCCAGTATGTATACTCGTACTTGGTATGGCCGGTTCAGGAAAGACAACATTTATGCAACGTATAAATGCTTATTTACACAGTGAACAAACTCCACCTTATATTGTTAATCTCGATCCAGCTGTTCATGAATTGCCATATCCATGTAATGTTGATATTCGTGATACAGTCAATTATAAACAAGTTATGAAACAGTATAGGCTTGGTCCAAATGGTGCAATTGTAACATCATTAAATTTATTTTCAACAACATTCGATCAATTATTATCAATATTAAATAAAAATCAAACAAAATATAATTATTTTCTTTTTGATACACCCGGTCAAATAGAAGTATTTACATGGTCAGCATCAGGTACTATTATAACGGAAGCATTAGGTGCAACTTATCCAACAATTATTGTTTATATAATGGATACACCACGTTCATCAAATCCAATAACATTTATGTCAAATATGCTTTATGCTGTATCAATACTTTATAAATATCGTTTACCATTTATAATTGTATTAAATAAAACTGATATAATTCATCATCGTTTTGCACTTGAATGGATGAATGATTTTGAATTATTTCAATCAGCTATTGAACAAGAACATTCATATTCAACAGATTTATGTCGATCATTAAGTCTTGTATTAGACGAATTTTATTCAAATTTACGTTGTGTTGGTTTTAGTTCAATGACAGGTGATGGTTGTAAAGAATTTTTTGATGCTATTCATGATGCATGTCATGAATATGAACATGTTTATAAAGTTGAATATCAAAAATGGCAAGAAAAAAAATCAAAACGTGAAAATGATAGACGTGAAAAAGATCTAAAACGATTAAAAGAAGATTTAAGTGGCGAGCAAAGTCTTATTGGTGAAAAACGTATTCGATACGATGATATTCATAAGGATGAAGAAACCGATGATGATGATGATGATGATGATGATGACGATGAACACAAGGATGAAGATGATTTTGAACGAGAAAATGAATCATTTAAACGATATATATCCAAGCATGCATCAAATACAACAACCATGGATGCATAAACATTTGTGTAAATAACAGACAAAAAAGTGATTAAACTTTATTGTTCATATTTATTTGAGAATCAAATAAAAAAGAATATATTTACATCCGACTTGATAGTGAAAAAACAAGATGGTTAAAACTTGTTTATCTAATTTGAATTTTCTCGAAAATGTGACAACCATTTAAGATGATGAAAAAAAGGTTTAACAAAAAGTATTGATGATTTTTTTTTCTATAATTTTAAGAAATTAACTCAAATCCAAATAGTGATTTTAGCAAGGGGGGAAAAGCGGCTCCTTATGGATCCTAGAATCCATAGAAGCCGGCAGAATCTGCCAGGAGCCGGTAGAAGCCGCCAGAATCTACCAGAAGCCGCCGGAATTCACCTGAATCGACCAGAATCAAGAATAAATACTATCAGAAACCCTTCGAAAGCAACATTGATTAATTGGACCAAACTTAAGATTAACTTTAAGAAATCAAGAGAGAGGGTTAATGATATAATACTTATGTACTCATATTTACAAGTAACCAATAGACCTACGATAGTTCCAGCTCACGAACAGATGCAAACGATTTATTTAGCGATTGGAATCGATCAGCTCATATCAAAATAACTGCTGGAACAGTTCTTTTGAGCTGAACTTAACTGTTCGAATAGTTCAGTTTCGTTCACCCCAACTATACTCGCTATAGTACAACTTGAGGTGCCTGATGTACCCCCATATAGTAGGATTTGAGATACCTGAGGTATCCCCTGATACTAAGACTAGAGATACTTGAGGTATCCCCCTATAATAGCACTTAATTGTTTTTATGGTTTATATTAGGAGGTACGGATCTGGTGGTTCATGAACTGAGTTGAGGCGTTGGACAGTTCAGTTCTGTTCTCGAAAGATGNTATTATAGGGGGATACCTCAAGTATCTCTAGTCTTAGTATCAGGGGATACCTCAGGTATCTCAAATCCTACTATATGGGGGTACATCAGGCACCTCAAGTTGTACTATAGCGAGTATAGTTTGAATGGCTATCGGAGATCAGAGCCCATCGGCTAGGACCCGATCGGCTCCGGGTAAGGTTCAAAAAAGTAATTTCATAGAAATAATAAAATGTTTTGGATATTTTTGGTTCTCATTCATTTTTCATTGAAAATGTTGGGAATGCAGTTTGGTTCGGGCGTTGGAAAAAGTTTCATCAGTATAAACTGGAAACGAGTCCAAAAAGTTTTCGTCAGCTGTGTTCCTGCCCGGCTTCGAAAAAATTTAATCAATCGGGTCCGGGTATCAAAAGCATCGAGTAAACCGGGTTCGGGTCTGGTTTGACTTTGAAAATTTTGAACCCGACCGGTTCTACCGGTAACCCGGCCCCCGCTGTCAGTCTGAGTTTTTCATCGACGAGTTTTTGTAGTCAACCGGTCCTTACCGGTATATTGTGGTAGATCCGGTCTAAATTGATCAAGATCGCTCCCAATACGCTCAAAAACGCTTATTCAAGAGCGTATCTCAAAAATGTTGTTTCTGAAACTACTCCGGTAACCATTGAGAAATTATACTTCTAAATGGTAGCATACCAAATTAGCCAATTACGCTTTACTCGAGAACAAAATTCCTTCTTGAGCTGTCGTGTGTTGCTCGAATATTGACATTAATTGATTCACTGTTTTATCTCGTTTATCCCATCTATTACGCCGGATTATCGATTTTAACCCGTCCGAATCGGTCTAACCCGTCTAAAACCAGTGACCCGGAATTAGGCCGGTTTTGACAAGTTAAACCATTCGCACCTGTGAAGCGGGTATACAGGTCATTCCGGGTTGAAATTTCAGAACGATTGCTGTACCGATCTGTAAAAAAGCAGACTGCTTCCATCTATGATGGGCAGGTAGCTTATGTTCCTCAAGTCAGACTGCATGGGGGTACTTTAGCCTAAGGTACCCCGGCCTCCAATGCTAGGATTTGAGGTACTCGAGGTAGCCCCCTATAGTAGCACTTGAGGTACCAAAGTTACCCTTTTATACTAGAACTTGAGGTACGAATGGTACTCTCTATAGTAGAACCTGAGGCACCTGAAGTATCCCCTGTATGAGGGCTTCAAAATTTATAGGATTCATATCAGGGTATGCTCCTATCCATTCTGTGAACTGAGCTGAACGGTTGACCAGTTCAGTTCAGTTCGCCATATCTGTTGCAGCAGGTTAGTTCAGTTCAAGAGAACTGTTCGAATAGCTGAGTTCAGCTCAGATGACGGGTGCAAACAGTTGGTCCATTCGGAACTAGATGCAAACTGCCCTACCTCTACTAGTAGCAACCAGCAAGATCCACTAGGATCCATCATAATCCGCCAGGAGCCGCTTTTCCCCCTTGGATTTTAGTAACCAATCGAGTTTTCTATACGAAGATTTTATAGGTGAATATTTCTAAAAAAAAACTAGACACGGCACTTTTCAAATTACAGAAGACTTTGTCGGAGCTATATTTTATCAGTGACATTTTGAAGAGTACAAAATTCTGAACAAAATGAGAAATCGCGGCATTCTCTATGATCTTCTCTTACAAAGTTATAAGTATCATAGAAACCAAAAAAGGTGATTTTTCGATCAATTTCATTTTTTCGAGATCCTGTTAACTTCTTAAGGTAAGGTCTTAGAAAATATGGCAATCTCTCATTTGTTTTACAGAATTTTATGCTCTTTAAAAAGGAGTTTTTTTTTCAACCATAACTCTGACAAAGTTATTTTGGATCTGAAAACTACCGTGTCCTGTTGTTTAGAAACCTTCATGTATGAAATTTTGGGATATTGAATGTATTAGATAGAAAATTTTATTAGCTATTAAAATAACTATCTGAATCTGAGCAAACTATTGAATATTATCGGACAAAAGGTGAAAAATACGTTGTTGTTAAACTATTTTTCACCACTTTACATTAATACTACATTTATTGGACAAAAACAATAATTTTACTACTGTTCATACAGTCAAATGTTTGTACTTGTTTATTATTGATTCATATTAAAATATTTTTCACTACTCTTGGCAAGTTTTTATCTAGTTTTATTATAAATGACTGGATTGAAGCCTTGATTTTTCAAAGCATGTCTGGTAAATACGTTCGTTCACTTCAAAATACATGTAGATTTCATGAAACATAATGAAAAGAAAAGAAATTTTTCATATTATAATTTGTAATGTTTCTGAGATGTGCTCTTGAATAAAATATACTCAATTTTAAGCAGTGGAAATTATATTCATTGTTTCCTTTTGGTCAGGTTTGAAGTCATGCGTATTATAATGAACTTCAAGTTGATATTCAATTTTTTTCTGCACTTATGGTGAGTGGAAAAACTACTGCGTGTTTCTAATATAAATAGTTTCGTATGTGTAAGATCAATTGTTTTATTCTTGCAAAAAAGAAATCTTTCTATTCAATGTTAAAATATGAAAGATACAGAGAAATGCACTAAAACCAAGGGCAAAAATGTGGCTTCAGTATTTCGAACTATGAGTAAATTGCATGCAGTATCGGGCATCACAGTATGTAATTCGTTCCTTGAAGTACTGAAGTTACGCATTTTCGACTTTGATTAAAACCCACAATGTATAAGACTAGGAAAATAAATGTAATGAATTGGTGAGAACCTCCATCAATACAAAAGTTAAGAATATGTCATAATTCTTAAATATAGGTCGATTGCTAAGAATTATACTCTTTAAATAATTATCTCGATAGTGAAAGTTTTTTTATTATTTTATTATTTTTTAATTTGTAAGAGAAAAAGAAACGCGAATTGGTGATGATATGAATTGTTATTATTTGTTTCGACGTTGATTTTACTCATAGAATTTGTTCGAGAAGTTTTCTTAGCGCTTTGATGTTAATTTATATAATCGCAGAAAGAACTCAATGCTGTTCGATACATTTAGTACTATTTCGTTCTCGTCACTACTAGCATGATTTTAAATGATGTCTTAATTGATGTTAAATTGAAGACGAAAATTGTTTAATTATCGTTTTCTCAATCAACCATCGGCAACATTTAAATCAGATATCTAGCAATTGTAGCAACTTCATATAACTCCCTCTGGTTCTGTTGTGTGCTAATGGTAAAATTTTCGACGACTGAATACTGCCGAACTTAACAGTTTTTCTCAGTTTCTGATAATACTCTCCTTATTTTTTATACAAGGCATAATTGTCTTTAGTTATTTTTTATGTTGAATTCGCCTCTAGACGTATATTCAAAATGAAAAGAACAATTTTTGTATACACTCATAAACAACCATATTGAATTGTATATAATCATATTTTAATGGTTCATTTAGCTTATTAGTATGATCATGTATCTTCGTAATTGTATGCGAAACAATACAATCATATATGGAGAAACATGAAGCGTGACGAAAAAAAATAAGCGAGCGCTTTTGTCTTCGCAAAGCAATGTATTTCATTGTGTATAAGACAAAGGTATTCGATCATGATGTTCATTCATGTAGACCGTTGCATCTATCGTTTACGATTGTTATTGTTTAATATAAGTAGTATGATTGACATAATGTAATTATTGTAAAACTTGCATATGAATGAGTAAAAGTTGTCAAAAATTTAAAATAAATATTTCTCATCGAATATTGAGTATACACATATATTGGTATGCTAGATCATGACAGTTTTATCAATAGTTAACGTTATTTTGAAATAAAATTATAAGACTTCTATCATAAAAATTATTGATGTATTCGAATAATTATCTCACGAGTCTTTTACTAGATTCTGCTCGTTGAGATTAAATTTACATATTGAAGAGAATGTTTGTTTTTTGTTGAATAATTTCAGTTGATACCTGTTCGATTGGCTAAAAATCTTTTCTCTACATGTATTCAGTTTCCAATTGTATTAATTCATACTAAATCGATAATATTGAAGTATAAATTAGAAAATTTGTTTTTTCATGCTTTGATCTAGGTTATCATGTCATAAAGTTAGGATGTTTGGATGATTTCACATAGCGTAAGATTTCTTTTACGAAGTACAATGATGCATATACAGCTTTTACAAATATTAAATAACTTATTTTTAAAAACATTCTATTTTAATAAGAGTATGGTTCTAATGACAATATTTGTTCAGTTCTTTTTTTAAAGAAGTAATGTCGATGCTTATCTTTGACTAAAAGAAAGTTTTTGAATAAAACATTTTTTTAGCTATAAAAATCTTTGAAGAAATAAAAAGGTAAGTTTATTATATTAATTAGTTCTATGACGTTAGAGATTTACAGCTGCATGTTTACTTTCTTCTCATGAATTCATTAGTTCAAGTTGAACCTTTACAAATTAACAAACAAAAAATATCTAGCTAGATTTCATTTGTATTCGATCTGTTAAAATTCTGTTTAATTTTGAATGAAGAACAAAATATGTCAAGCGAAACAATAAGACTAAACAATATTCATGAGAGTTGTTAATATTATGTCAATGTGTGTTTGACTTTTTGTAATAACATAAACCGCATACAAAAGAATCATGGCGAAATAACTAAGCGATTATGTGACAAATAAGTGAATATATATGATAATCGAAAGAAAACACAATAAAATATTTCATAGAGAAAAACATTCATATCCAATGAGTATACACGTATTAGATATACGCACATTAGAAATTGAGAAAACTGATGAACATAGTATGAAAACATACCAGGAAAAACCCCCGAATATGACACATTATAATATTTTCTAAGAAAACCTGAATAAATAGAACAACAACAGCCGCACCTAATAAATATAAAAACCATAACATTGTTAGAACAGAAAGCTCTTCATAATTTTTATGAACATGCAACTCATTATATATGCTAGACAATAAAATGATCAAATCAAATAAAAAAATGTGAACCAATAGATATAGGTTTTTATGAAGCACAAAAGATCAAAATGAGATACTAACAATTTCGTAAAGACATTTCTTTTCACTAGATAAAATATAGTTAAACTGTGAGCTAGCACTTTGCTTTAGGTTGCTATAAAAAATAATGTTTATGGTTGGTGTGCTTTTAGTTGTATAAAGGATGTCACTTGAGAAGATCATAAATTTGTCACCACTTTGAACTTCACTTTCCATAAGTTATAAAAGTACAACATGAAATTTATTACATTCCTGAGTATTTTTTTTTATTGAACGTAAAAATTCTTTTGGGGACTAAATAATGGGTGGAAAAAGATCGAAAGAAAAAATGTCGAAAATAGAGGCACTACTCTCCACATCACTCATTTTTTTTGTGCATCACTTATATGTATTGTGGCTTCTGTATTTTCGACATTTGTCCTTTCCATGTTTTTCTTTTCGATCTTTTCCCATCATGCCGTTTTAGGAATGTCTATCACTTTTCGATGTTTCGGACAATAACTACAGTAACTATAAGTTTTTTGTCACCTCAATATAAAACTGTATAGTGTAAATCGAGGTGGTTTTTCATGTTCTACATAGTGACATCATAGTCTTTTCCATGGATTACTTTATATAATCAAACAAGTACGAGAGGTGCGATTCTTATATTCTATAGAGGAATTTCGATACTTTGGTAAGATACCATTGTATTTAAATACTAAATTAGTACTGAAGATCTTTGTAACCAAAAAACTGTAACATCTCACGTTCTATAAATCTACATATTTTTTAAGAGAAATTGATTCTGTCCTAACACTCATGTTTATTGAAACTTCGTCTTTGAAAGCACTATAAACGCCGATGTCAACCATTGTCTTATTAAATCTTGATCTAATTTCAATTTCAAAGCAAAACAAATATCATATTCAGAAGAAGCACAAAAAGGAAACACATTATATCATATACATTTCAGCAAAACTTATTTTTTATGTAAAAAATCGATATAGTCCTCTAGGATAGATTTTTTTTCAGTATGTTCGGCTATGCACTCGGGATGCATTAGTCTTGAAAACTTATTTTTGCTAAAATGTATATGATATAGAGTATATTTTTATGCTGATTTATATATGAATAATTTAGTATTTAAATACAATGGGATTCTATAAAAATGTGAAAATTCATCTATGTTATATAAGAAACGTATCTATTGTACCTGATTGACTCTACAAACACATCGATAAACATGATTATTATGTCATTATGTGGAACATGAAAAATGACCTTGATTTACACTATAATTCTTTGCATTCAAGTTACAATAAAAAAAATTATGGTTATTATAATAAATACATAGGAATATGATAAATTTCATGGTTAATCTTTCTAGGCTATTGAAAGTAGAACTGACAGTAGCAATAGATTTACAATCTTATCCGACGGTATCCTTTAACGACAATAAATAGCTGGCTTAACACAACGCTATTTCATTATTTCAAGGTAAATATCCTCATAAATGCATCAATTTAATATATGTAGGTTTAAATGTAAAGCAAAAATCTTGCGAATAAACAAGCTTCAAAACAAATGCACGGAAAACTTCCATAGAATACCTTTCAACCAATCATCATCAAGCAGTACAATCGTTTAGAAAATTTCCTTGATAATTATTGATAATTATTTTAATTTTTCAAATAAAAATTCTTAACAATTTTGTTTGTCATTAAAAGAAAAATATATGTTTTAATGAATCAATCTTCACAAATCAGAGCATGTGTGTGTGTGTGTATGTGGGAAAGGTTGAAGGAAGAAGAGAAAAAATAAATTTTAACCTATTCATATGCGTGTGTAAAATACTTCTCACGCAACAGTGAACACAGTATACAGCATTTATTTTCGATTATAATACTCTTTTTGTTTAGATTTATTTGATTCTCTTTATTCCTATCGCAATTATGGGAAAACATCCTGAAAACTCGATTGATCAAGAAGAGGAAGAAGAATTAGATGAAACAGAATTTATCGTCGAAAAAATTCTTGATCGAAAAGTTGTTAATGGTGAAGTGTATTATTTTCTAAAATGGAAAGGTTTCGATGAATCTGAAAATACATGGGTAAGAAAAGCAAATATTTCTAATAGAAAGAAAAAAAAATTATTTTTTCATTTTTGATTTAATACAGGAACCTGAAATGAATCTTGATTGTCCAGAATTAATTGCTGATTTTCATAAACGATCAAATACTCAACCAAAGAAACCATCAAATGAAACAACTATTGAAAATAATACAACAACAACAACAACAACAAATAACAATAATAATATAAATAATAATATTACTTTAAATAAACGAAGATCCCGAGATAGTACTGATCAAGAGCCTTCGGATGCCACGAAAAAAAACAAACGTACAAATGATTTTGGTTATGGACGTGGACTTGAAATTGAAAAAATTCTTGGAGCCACTGATGTCTATGGTGAACTAATGTTTCTGTAAGAATGACAAACAATAAATTTTCTTTTTATTTCAAAAAACTCTTTTGTTCTTTTTTAATTAGAATTAAATGGCAATCCACGGAAAAACCCGAACTAGTACCGGCTCGAATTGGTATGAATTTAATTGTAAAAAATTGAATTCTTAATAAAAGTTCGCTTATCCTTTTTAGCTAATATTAAAAGTCCTCAACATGTCATTCGTTTTTATGAAGATCGTTTAACATGGGCTAATACAGATGAAAATACATCAATTAATCCAGAAAAACAGTAAAACTTTCTTACTGTTTTGTTTGCAATGGGTTGTTTTCTTTTCTTTTTTTCTATTCTTAAAATTGCGATCTTTGTGATATGAACACTAAGTTGCTTTTTCTTTTTTTTCGAAGTATATATATGTATTGTATCACTCGTTTATCTGTATGATTTAAATATCATTTCTTTTATGATGTATTTGTTTTCTTTTTGGAGCACACACTGAAGACGGAGAAAGGCACAGAAAATTTTCGAGTATATATATATATGTTTTATGGTTCTTTACTACTTGCCATTCTCATTCATTCCACTGATCGGTGTTTATGTGTAACGCTTGATTATGATTGGTTTGAGATTGCTACTGTAAAGAATAACATCGTGAGTGTTTTATGATTATTCATTGTTTCTGTTTTTCTTTCTTGTGTTTTGTAATAAAAATAAATATATGAACATTTGATGAGAAAAATTATTGAAAAAATAATAATAGATGCGTACAGATAAATTTAATTAGAACTGTATATTTCATATATTTAGTTGCAGCAATTAGATGAAAATAGAAATCAAATCTTGTCATAGAAAAGTTTTTCTGTTCCGAGAAAAAGACACCGGAAACCAAGATAAATTGAAGGAGTAGTTCCGAACTGGATAGTCTCCGGGTTCTTTTTTTTTGTATGACTTTTAAACAAGTTCTTCTTTTTTCAGGCGAGAAACGAAGAAATTCAGAGATTGTCTAACTGAGAATATCTCCTGAAAGTTTCATAGATTTCTGGCGTTTTCCTATTGAATACAGTGGCTTCCCGGTCAGTTCCAAAGAAATTCACTTGTTTTCGAAGTCCGTAATCGTCGACAAGTATTAAAAAGAACATTGTGCTAGAGAACATATTCTAGACACGCGAATCGACGAAATATTCTTTCTCCTATTTCCAGTTGTTCTCTATTTTAAAAAATTTTGAATGCACGTAAAATTTCGAATAAGTTGACTCGAACAAAGTGTTAGAGACGAAGAATAATATCATCATTTTCTTTGCTCTAATTGCTATTTGTGATCATAGATGAAATAGTGTGACGTCGATGGTTTTTAATTAAAAAAATCAAGTATAGTCCTGATTAATGATTGAATATTGTCTAGTTTATAGATATGAAAAACCTTCTTGTTAATAATAAATATTCAAGTTTTAAATCATTACTTTTTTTTTCATTGGCGTTAGATTATGAATGAGAACATTTGTTTTGTTATTTTGTTTAAACTTATAATCAAGATTCAGCCCTTTTTTTTTTTTTGATCGGTCAACTCAGATCATATCAATAATGTCCTTATACGAGAGACAGTTGATAAATAGTAGTCACGTTCAATCAGTAAAAAGAAAAAGTTAGAAGAAAAGAAGACCACTTAATAGTTTTCGTTATGTAAACATGAAGCTGTTGAATATATCTCAAGAGAAGCAATATTCGACCCGATGAATATGATTTGAATTACATCATCTAGTTCTGTAAACAGCATAGTAACAGTAGGACAGTTTCTATCCACATTTTCGAAGATGTGAACTAATAGTTCAACAAAACTAATGAGCTTCTCGTGACAACGAACTATGAATTAAAACTACATTATTAGAATTTATTGAAGTATCATTTATATTCTATATAATGAATATTGAACTGCAATGGAAAGATTTTATAAAAAAAAAAGAAAAGAATATTCAATAGTAACGTTATTAATCAGTTTAATAGAAAAAAGAATTATCAGATGGCCAGGTGATTTCTAGAGTATTTCAGAGATTAGTGTGTTTGAGAAAAAAACATGTTGCTTGAGATTTAGATTGATTAGTTCGAATATATGTTTCAGACAACGGTTTATTTTGCTTCAATCTGAATTTTGAAAAAGGAAAAGATACTTAGTTTTAAACTGCAATATGGGACTTACAGGTCTATAGAATTTATAACATATTATATATCCTATAAAAATAGAGCATGCATAAGATGTATAACATCATTTATATTTTTGAGTGAGAACATGTTGTTAGAATATGTATCAAAATTTATTGATCTACTTCTTCATTTTACAAGATTGTGCTAGTGTAGACAATAGCTACATTTATGTTACGAACATTAATTAATTGATCGCTTGGCATGATACTATTCCAGATTTGTCTAATCAGTTCTACTATTTTTCAATATCTGTTAAAAAATTCTGAACATATACAATGAATATTTAACAATACTTATCTGTCATGATTCTAAAATGCTTTTAAACCTATAAAAACACTGAAGTAATCATTACGCATCTCTATGTCTCATTCAATTCTAATTGTGTATAATCCATTCGTTTTTTTGTTGTTGTTGTTGTCCATGGATATTTCTCTGTTTCTTCTACAATATCTTTTTCGGTCTAATGATAACTTGTCAAATCAATTCAAAACAAGTAAAATGCACTTTATCATTATTAATCGATAGGTCATCGCCGTGCTCAGACAACCGCTAGACCTCGACATATACGTGACAAAAGAAAGAATACTCATGCTTGTACATATACGATGAAGTGCTTCTTGAAAAGAGCTCTCATCAAACTATACTAAGTACACTTATCAATTTAATGAAAAAAAAATTTGAGACTACGCCCCATGCTGTTTCTTTTTCAACCGAATAAAAATATTCATCATTATTTCTACACTTTTAATCCAACATTTTTTTAAGAAAAACAACATCATGTTTTATTTTTATTGTAACAACTTGTTACAAGTTTATTTTCCTATGCTATTCGAATTATTTTTCTTTTTTCTTTTTGTTAATAAAGTTTGTCTGTCTTCTATATGAAATACAGAAGAAAAAAAAAAATTTTTTTTTTTGTTTTAAACATAGTATTGAATAGAAAAAAAAAGTAAAGGCAGAAGAACAACAATCAACAGTTTTCTGATACATATTACGCACACTACTGCCGCCGCTGTCGCTGCTGCAAATAACGAAAATTTGACGTTCATGTTTTAAGGTTTTTTATCTGACTCGTACAAACGCGCACACATACAATTAGTAATAATAACAATAAGAAATAAAGAATGAAATCAACATGAGACAAAAAAAAAGAAAAACATAAGCTCAAGGGATGAACATATTCATTCAATTGAATTGAATTATAGAGAAAAGAAGAGAGGAAAAAAATTACAAACCGCGTAAGTACAAGCCACGAAAAAAGAAAAAAAAATAATTTGCACTAGATGAGAGAGAACATTAGAGCAACTATGTGTCTATTTATTGCATTTTTAATGAAGTCGATTTTGATTGCTTTTAGCAGCCAATATTCGATCAATCATACTTTTAGCATATTTTATACGTGTAAACAATTGTTTTGAACAACCACATTGTTCTAATGCTTGTAAACGATATGTACGAATTTCACGATGTTCATTAATATATGTAACAGCACTCATTAATGGACATAATATAACTTTAGTATGATCTTGAAAGAAGTTAATCTAAATGAAACAATGAAAATAGAAAGAATTTGACTTTTCTATTATGATTAATATCAAACCTGTAATGTTCCGTTGGATAGATAGAAAACAATAGCATTACGTGTACGAAACCATGATTTAACAAATGGAAGTCGAGAAAGTTCATCACCAGGTCTTGGAGCATGTGCAGCACCGGCCTAAAAATTTTCAATTCTGTGTTTTTTTTTCTTGTAAAATTTCTTATAAATCTTACTTTAAGTAAATGTTCATCCATATATGAAGTAAAATACTATTTAAAAAAAAAAAGAAAAGCAAAAAGATCTTTTTTGTTTGTTTTGTTTTTTATTAAATATAAATTTTACTTTGAGTAAAGTAACTTTCTTTTTTAATTGATCAGAATAATCTTTCATTGTACATAAATGTTCAAAACCTTCTCGATCAATATATTGAAGATTTTCAGCACCACCAGCTGTCATTATTAAACGTGTTGAATCATTAAATAAAACTCCAACTGAATCATCACATAGTTGATAACCTAAACCATATTTATCGGAATAATCAACCCATTTTGATATCCATAACATAGGTGCTGATGCTGGATCTTCAGCTTCATCTTCACGTTTATCAAGTTTTTCGTTTGGTTTCATTTGTATTAAATGTTCTAATTGTCTTTGAAGATCAATAGCTAAATGTAAATCATCATTTATTTCTTCATTTGTTGCACCAGCTGGAATAAATCCACCACCATCAAGACCAGTTAATTGCCGTGCCATTTGTGATGACAATACAATATCTGTTTGATTAGGTCCATTTGTTGATATTGGTCGTCCAACACCATGTACATCATTTGGACGTTCAGTCATTAATATTGGTGTTGGTAATGTTGCAAGTTGTTGATGACGTGATGCTATTAATGCCTGTTCATTTTGTTGTTGTTCAGTAAATGGACGACGCTGTTGTTGTTGTTGTTGTGGTATTGATCCTGTCACAACACATTGTGTTGCTGTTTTACCAGCATTAATTATACTTTGTTGTTGTGCTTGATTTAATGGTACCATAACGGAATAACGTGGTGCAACTGTACAAACCGATGTTGGTAATGTTGCTGGTGTAAAACCAGTAAAAAATGTATCCATATAGATTTGTTGCATTGTTGGACGATCGTATGGTTCATGTCTTAAACAACGTTGAATAAGAAGAACAACTTCACGGCTTATACGATTTTCTGGTATTAAATAATCATTTTTGCGGATTTTTGAATATGTATCTTTTAATGATGATGTTTCAAATGGTGGTTTACCAAGTAATAATGTATAAAAAATACAACCTAAACTCCATACATCAACTTCATAACTATGACCTACAAGAGAAAAAACATACATATTTATTTTAATTCTTATTTTAAATTTATGCTTTAACCTTTTTTATTGATAACTTCAGGTGCAACTGTGAAAAAATAAAAACAAAAAATTTTTAATAAAAAAATGAATTTATCGAAACATACTATAGTTTGGAGTGCCACAAAGTGTTCTAAAATAAACAAGAAATACATTTGTTTAGTATTGACATTTAATTATAGTGAATATAAAAGTTTTGGAAAGTTTTTCCTATCAAATGATAATACAATAAGTAGATATCATCTATGATTCTTACTGTCCCACTATTCGAAATAGGATTGCTGATTCAACCAGAAAAGTTTTCGAAACCTCTTCAATATTAAACAAGAATCAGAAAGTTCACGTAGAGATCTAATCATATAATAGTCGTATATATATGTATATAAACTATAGTCGTTTGTCTAACAATGAACATTAATATGAAAGTTTGTTAATTTAAAAAAATTGATTATCCTTTCATGTCGAGATCCGTATATATACGACCTAAGCTCTTAAAACTTCGGCATGAAAAGGTTAAGAATTATTTTAGATATTATACAAATCAATTCTGCTATACTTTCCTCTAGACCAGGTTTGGGACTAAAACAATTCAGTCATAACAATCTCTAATCAACAGAACTCATTATTAACGAGTACGCTATAAACTATAGCACCATCCATATTTGTCTTTTGTTCAAGTTGTATTGAATTAAAGTTTTTCATCAAGAGGTGCTACGTTGAATTGTCTACGAAATGATATCGGTCAATTATTTGAATAAATTCACGGCAAGTATTATTCGTATCTAAACTGGAAATATCTCCGTGTAATGTTTCAAATATTCTATGAATAAAAAAATGCTGTAGAGAATATTTCGCATACAATGATTTCGACAAAATGCTAGATAATTGTTTTAGCTCACTTCAACGTTTACATCAAGTATTAAAAATTAAGCACGATAATACTCATTCATTGACAAATAGTTTTTTCCAGATAACTCAACAGAGAATCTTTCGATAAAATATTTAACCCAATAGGACTTTGAACAAATAAAGCAGCCAAGAAAATATGAATAATCCTATTATTTATGACGCACCCATTGTTTATCTCAGTATAATCATGATACTTCAAGCACATTCACACAAAGGATTTCGCGATTGTTTTTGAGGGTGAACGATATTCAAAATCGAACGAAAGATGCTGAAATCACTGGCTTTCTGTTATATTTTCTCTGTATGGGTGACTCAAGCGATGGGAGTTGATACGGTATCCCACCTCATCTTGAAGTTTTCTTTTTTCTTCAGTGAATTTCCCGTGCATTGGTTTTCGTTGCTTCCCAATGCCTGAAATTTGGTCAACATCAGAAAAAAATCTTCTAATCGGCAGCTTGAGTCAACGACTTCCCAATTCTAGCGATCTCTGTATGTTTGAAAGAAAGCATCTTCGAATGAAGATCTGTCTGAAGCAGAGCTAAAGCCACTGAAGTTTCCTTTCTTCTCCGGTTTGCTATAAGACTGTAGAAAGTTTTGCAGAAAGGTCGACATTTTCAGGAAGAAAAAGTTCCCGTCGTCCTGTCTCTAATCTATAACCCTGCTAACACATCATATTAACAAAACAGGAATAATAGACGAAATTATGACTATGTTACAGTAAAAAATATATTTCGCATATGTAATAGTTACACATTGTTTTAGTAATTCTATCAAATTAGTTATACTAACAAAATCGTCAAAGGGCAAAATTTGAATAACTATGCGCCTACTGCTTCATTCAGATTTTCTCTTCCAGAGAAGCAATACGAAACTTCATAAGAATGTGAGCACCTATATTCGGGAGCACAGAGACATAATATGTGATACTATTACCACAAACTTCGAAAGGATCAATTCTATCTTTGAAAGGGCGTCAATTAGATACGTGCGGGAGTTAATGTTTTTGGTTTCAGTAACTTCCTTTTAAGCAGTCTCGATCGTAGTCATGGCGAATCTAGTATGTTCCTGGTCCCACACTTGTCTACTCAGGTTTAACCATTACTAAAAAGAAAACGCAATTGACAACTGAAAATTAGATCAAATCAGATAGCAACACCAGAATAGACAACTTCTCCATGATTTATGCTAAGTAAACATGTATTATCAAAGAATTTATCACAATCATATTTACAAATGTAAAAAAGACGATGATGAAACTGTTTATTTTTTTATGCAGGCGTGTATATAATTCCGATATGTTTATTCATTAAGATTTAATATTTACAGATTGTATTTATATCGTCTTCTTTATCATGCGATGTGCGGAAAACTTAACTTGAAAAGTTAGAGTTAAGGATATCATAGTCTCATATTTGGGCTTTGACTCTGCATATATCTAGTGCCGATCCTTCGACTTCCACGTTGCATGAGCCTCATACAATAGATATTGAATTGAATATAATAATAAATTTCTGTATTTACCTTTTACGATCACTTTCACTTTCAACTCGTGTTGCTAAACCAAAATCTCCAATTTTAATTTCCATTTGATCATTAAGAAACAAATTGCCCAATTTAAGATCTCGATGAATAATACGTTTTTCATGTAAATAAATACATGCTTCAACAATTTGTTTAACAAAATAACGTGTTTCAGGTTCAGTAACTGTTTTACGTCGACGATGTAATTCCATCAATGACTAAAAACAAAATCGAACAAACTTTTAATGATACCAAAAAACAAAGCGAAATCTTTTACTCGTCGTCTACACAGTTCAAGGATAATATAAACATTATTTTCATCTTCAAAATATGAAAAAAACTGCACAATATGTTTATGATTAAGTGATTGATGAATGGTCACTTCTTGTTGCATCTAAATCAAAATAAATAATTCAATAAATATAATATTGTTTATTATAATTCATACTTTCTCTTTCTGATGAGGTTTAACGAGCATTGATTTCGGTACAACTTTTCCAGCAAATGTTTGACCAGTATTCGTATCAATTAATTCATAGCATCGAGCAAAGCCACCCTTGAATAAAAAAAAAAGCAAAAAAAGAGTCCCAAATATATTTATAAATCGAAATTATTTTAAACAAAAACTCTAACTAACTTTGCCAAGAAATTTTCCTTTCGAATATTGTGTACGTGTTCGTGGATCGATAATAATATTTGGAATATTAAATTCATCCTTAGTTGTATCCATACTTTTCTTCTCAATAAATTTTACTATATAATATAATATTCAAGTGTTTATGTAAATGTTTAGAGTTGTTATTGTTATTGCTCGTGAAAGAGAAGCAGTATGATCATCTAAAAATGGTAATACATAACTGTACGTATAGTATGTCTTTTAGACGTGCAATGATTATTTTCGTCGGCAAGAAAGATAAACATTAACAGAAATAAAGATTTAACAACGAATAGTTATATACGATATGATATGCACTTCTAAGCCGTTCGACTGTAGATTTTTCTTTTTTCTTCTATCATAGTATTATTATAACAACGTGTCTCTTCATTCTGTTTTGTGCCTACTTTTATTTTTCGTTTTCGACCTCGATATGAGAATAAGAACCTCATATGATATGACTCTTTTTTTTAAATTTTGTAAACAAGTCTTTGTTTGCTTGAACACCAATGAACCATCATTTTAGAATTTATTGTTTTAAATCTATTGAGTGTCGCTATTTGCATTGAATATGAGAAAAGAAATTGAATAACAACAAAGACACAAAATGATTTATTTGGTTTTCAATTTGATAAATGAAAACAAAAAAAATTAAAAACAAGGCGTTCACATATATAAGAAAAATTCAGTATATAATTATTATAATTCTTCAATCAATTTTCGTGTTGTTGTTGGTTGTTTTTTAGATTCGATTGATGCTTCTTTGACATTATCTAAGAAAGAAAAGATAAAAAATTTTGTTTTTGTCAAGAATCGATGAAAATTTATTAGGATGCAGTAGATCTATATCATTAAGAAGGAAAAAAAACACTTACCCATTTGTGTCGGATCTTCATCAATATCATCCATATCAACAATTTTCAATCTTACTGATTTTTCAGCTGTATCACTATTTACTTCTATAAGAATAAAATAAATATAAATAAGCTTGAATAATAACTAAAATTAATGTACTTTGTGATCCTCCGAATATAGTATCAAATGATGAACGACTCACAATGTTCTGTAATGGTGGTCGAATAAATGGAATATCTAATAAATAAAAATTTTAAGACAAAAAATTAGATTCCATATGATTTTTGTCTACCAATATCATCTTGTTTTGGTTCTTCAATTGGTACAGTGTCTGTAACTGTTTCAATTATTTCATTTTCTTTTTCTACATCGGATTCATCAATATCTTCAAGTGGTGGTGGTTCATCTTCATTATTTATTTGTTCTTGTTCCTTATTTTCATTTTCTTCATTATCAGTTTCTTTTTCTCCAGTTAATTCATTTTCTTCATTATCAGTTTCTTTTTCTCCAGTTAATTCATTTTCAGTTTGTTCTATATCATTTTGATTTTCACCAAGATCACCCAAATAATTACGACGCATAAGCAATAAATCTACAAATATATATATATTTTTTTCTATTTTAATCAATAAATAATATTTAATTACCATTAACGATAGGTTTTGTACTACGTTTTCGTTCTGGTGTTTCCCATAATTGACGTTCTTCACGTTCAGCTTCTCGTCCACCACGAGCCCTATATGAAAATCAAATCAAAATAACTATACAAAAGCTACTAGTAAATTTTACCATGCATTTGCACATGCTCGATCTCTTGGAAATACTGGTCGATCATCAAGATAAGTTAAATTAACCTACAGAATAATTCACAAAACCAAAATCAAAAATATTATTTTATTTAAAAATAACTTACACATCCAAGTGTCATTGTTCGTCGATAATCTTTAACATTTTTTAATAATGGATTACCCATAAGATTGATTACACGCTAAATAAAGAAATGAAATATATGTGTTCTAGTCTAAATTAGAAATTCAATTTTTTGACGAACAGAAAAAAGTAACAGAAAACAAACAGTTAAAGTAGCAACAAATTCTTTTTACTTTACAAAATTTATTAACAGATATTATACAGCAATGTTGGTAGGTAGGAACTACGCGTCGACATTTTTGCCGGCCCAGGTTCAAGTTTTTTTTTACCAATATCTGGCACCTTTTGTGTACATAAACAAGTGAAAAATTAAAGTATTAGCTATGTATTGGCTACTCTCATTTGCTGTTGTCCACTTTTTCATCACTCAATACTTAATAAACTGAAGATTTTGGCTTAGTTGACAAGGACATTATGTTAATAAAAAAAGAAATTGAATAGTTAATTGATAAATAAAATCCGTCAAAGCAACAGTAACACTGAATTCTTCAGTATTAAGAAATAGTGTTAGTTGTATTTATGAAAACGAGATCAATCAAAAATATCTTCTATGTAATCAATGTAAAGAACTACGAGTTCATATTTTTGGAGATCCTCGCTTGGATTCAGTCAGGCTTGAGTCTGGAAGGAACCATAGCTCCCTATTGGTAATGTGGATTGGAGCCCGTTGAATCCAAAATTTTCAGATTCAAATCCGGTGAAAGTATACTTCGATAGTTTTAATGAAATTTTCTAATCGAAATAGGATAATTGTCCCAAAGATACAAGATACTTTTTTCCAATCTTTTGTATTTGGTGACTATTGCGTCATACACATTTTTCAGACGACTAGAGTTCATTGAGTCCAAAAGTATCAGACCCGGTCGCAACGGGACCCGAAACCAAACTGATGGACTGTACTCTGAATGGAATAGAGAATCGGCCTTCACTCACATTCAAAACCAAACGGCCACACACAAGACACAACCCACACCAATTGTTATCAAGATTTTATCTTTTCCTATTCATCAGAAAACATTTCTATTCTAACTGCACAAGTTTGAAATTCGACTAAATTTCCGTATGCACCGAAACATATATATATATATAACTTTATAAAAATAACTTACTATACTTTCCATTTGACTAAAAACTTCGACAGTATCAGGATCTTCAATTAAATTATGTGATAAATCCACAACACTTAAACTTTTACATTCTTTTAAATGTTCAATATCTTCAACTGTTTCAAGTTTATTATGTGATAAATAAAGTGAATTTAATTTTGGTAAAGCCGCTATAAATGAAAAACAAAATATTAAAATTCAAACAAATTTATGTATGTTTTTATTTTAACTTACATAAATTTTCAATTTTAGTTATATAATTATTTGATAAATTAATTGTATCTAAATATTGTAAATGATCTAAATTTTCAATTTTACTTATTAAATTTTGATGTAAATAAAGACAACGTAATTCTAATTGTTGATCAAGATTTTCAATACGTTGTATACCATTTGATTCAAGCCAAATACATTTTAACCCAACATATTCTTCTAAATTTTCAATACGACCAAAGCCTTTAAAATGTAAATAAAGAACATCATTTAAGTATGGTGTTTGATATAATTTATGTTCTTTGCAATGTTTTTTAATAAATTCTTTTGTCATTCGAGGATAACGTAAATCATCTTTTTTTTGTTGTTCTTCAGTTTTGTTCGATAAAGATGGTATTAATTGTGCTGGAACAAGCATTTTATCAATAGTGGATTCAATTATTGTTTCGGTTAGCATTTGTAATGAAAATGATGAACCAGAATATGTTTGAAGAAAATGAATCGAGATTTTTGGAGAATAGTTGCCATTATAATTAAGGATTATGTTTGGTAACTAAGGAAAAAGTATTGAGAATATTGTTCCAATTCTTTTTAATTTATTTTAATTTATAAAATTTTTTTATTTTATTCTATTTTAAAGAAGTATATTTTTCTTGTTACAAAAATTGATTTAAGATTTTGAGATAGAGAGCGCTAAATTTTTTTTGTCAAGGTTTTTAAATGGATAAATTAAAAAACCAATCCAATTCCTTTTCATTTAAATGAAAGCAAAATCGACGGATTATGAGTAATTTTTCTTAAATAATTAATATTATTAAAAAGAAAATATACAATTTTATTATTGAATGATAATGCTGATCTTAATCAATTGTTGTAATAGCAAAAGACAATATCATAATATTTAATTCAAAAATATGAGAAGAAAGTTATTACTTATCAGAGAATACTTTCTCTATGTATTTATTGGAGTGAAAGAAAATAATCAAAGCTATTACTTTGTTTATTCAATTTAATGAGAAATTACTTTATTTAGTTTTGTAATGAACAGATATTTAGTTATCATTTCGTTCTTGGATTATATTCAACATCGATGACAAACAATTTACAAAATTTTATTTTTTTCAGGTGAGTTTAAAAATTTTTAAAACGAAGTTATCATAAAATTGATAGTATTATAGATTTTTCTCGTTACTTGAAGGTCTTTTCCTCCCTGGAAATTCAAACTTGTGTCAGATTCATTGAAATCGCATGAAATTCTCAGCTCTATACTGTGACGTTTTCAGGAGATATTCATCAAACAAAGGTCAAATTAACTCACTTGACAACTCAAAGTTCTCTGTGGACTACCATTTTATTTTTTTTTTGAAATTGTTAAGAACATAAACAGAGAAAAAGATAAAAACGACTTTCCGTTTCTACGGAAACAGACTTTTTTCAAGCGGAAGAATACAGAAATCGTCATTGTTTCTAATAGATTCGATCTTAAACTCTTCTCTCAGGAATTTATCGTAATTTCGGGTAATCAAACGAAAGTAGACTTTTGAAGGAGTGCAGAGCTTTAATTGCATCGATTTTTGAATAGTGATGTTTATTATGTACAATTTTGACGCGATTTTTCAGAGGTTAATTAATATTAAAAAAAGGCAATCAGATAAACTATGATTCTTTTATATATCCGACTTTCGCTCACTAGGAAAGTCTTCAACCGATAAACTACTATTGAGTTCACACTATATACATTATGTAGACCCAAATAAGTTTCCAAATATCTTGAAGAGAGTTCGGGTTCTTAGCTTATTGTTGCGTAGCTATTGTAAATTAAGTGATTTTCGAGTTTCGATGTCAAACTTTGTACAAATGTAGATGTTAACAAGAATAGTTAATTGTCAAACCTTCAGTTCTATTGATTTGCTTCTATCCTGAAACAAGAACATCAAATGTACCGTAATAATATGACAGATGTAAAAGACACGCTTTTATCATTGCTATGTTTTAGGATAGGAACAATGACAAGAACTGAACTCATTAATAATTGTATCTGTACAAAGTTGCAAGTCGAAATTCGAAAATCAGTTTTTCTGCTATCCCAGCATTTATTTAAAAACTATAATAGAAGTGCAATATCTCAGTAGCAATAAGCTAAAGGTCTAAACTATTTGCAGGGTATTCATTTTTCATTTGGTTTTACATAGTGTACATAATCTCGACTCGAAAACAATTTATCAATTCGGAAGCTTTTCTCGTCAGATAAAACTTTGATTAAATCTAACCGTGCTGATTCTGCTTGATGTTATTCTTAACAAAAAAAGAAAGAACTGATAATTTAGTTCCTTCGCATGCTCTATAATATCTACTGGATCTAAAACGACTTCTTATTATTAATTTCAGTCATGTAAGAATTTAGAATACATGCTATACAATTTAAAGCTTGACAAACAACTAACATCTGAATTTATATCCTATTCTCCTTTATAGTCTTTTGTTTTAATTTTATCTTTCTTAAGAAGAATCCTGTTAGTATATGAAGCATTAAGGTTATAAAAGCTGATTTTTTTTAATTAAAACGTAAAGATAATCATCTTAACAGATTTAACAATATGTTTTTTCTCATTTTATATTGATATTTCGCATAATCATGTACAAAACAAAAACTAAATTCATCTAATATTTGCATGAAGAATTCGTGTCTAAATTTCGAAATGATATATTCCAGACGACAATATTAGTTTTCAATGTATACAAAAAGTACTGACTGAATTCTACACTCTTCGTTGAACTAGGTCATTCTTTTTTTTTTCTATTTTTCTTCTTTTGTTCTATTAATCTGTCCGCAAGAGAAGTTAGGGAAGAGACAATGAAAAATTGTGGTCATTATTCTTGATATATAGAACAAAAAAAAAGGAGGAGGGAAAGAGAAAAAGAAATTAGAGCAAGTTTTTGTTCTAGCCTCAACTTTGCTCCTTTTTCTCTTGATGATGTATGTGTATGTGCATGTATTTGTATGTGATGTTATATCCATTCATTGATCGTGCGCAAGTATACAACATATACGACTGAACTGTTACGCGAAAAGGAATGAGAAAGAAAGAGAGGAGACTGCTTGTACTCGTTCTCTTTTCCTTTGCGTATGTATATATTTGAGCAGCTCCAAGGCCATTTTGACGTGAACAACGAACGACGAGTAAAAATGAACGGGCAAAGAACGACAGAAAGAAGAAGAAGGAAAAAAAAGAAAAGGTAATATGAACGAGTAAAGAACTCTTGCACATACACATCGATCGGGCACACACTGTTCTGACTATTGTTGATCATTGGGCATCATCTCAAGAACAGAACACACGTATACATTCACCGAGATAATCACTACTACATTTGTCACTTTTATAAAATGATAACGTTGATCGGCTAATCGTGTCCATATGTTAGCAAAATTATATTTTATTTATATAAGAACTATTTTTGAATAAATAAATGAATGAAACGTATGGGCCAAGTGACCTTGCATCAACGGCCAGGCCGTTGGTGAGTTCATTTTTATTAGTTTTGGCACGTACTCATACCCTCGAAATGGAAATAAGGAAATAAAAAAAAAAAAAGAAACGAGAGTTAATAATAGTAATATTATTCATCTAGTTTTTGTTTTTTTATTTTTGACATTACATCTACTATGGAATCGATAGAACAGGTGATTAAAAATTTGATTTTTTCTTCTTGTTATTTTTTGTTATTGTCAGATATTACATTTTGTTTTTGATTTTTTCTAAAAGGTTTCATCAAATCCTAAACGAAAACTTGGTAATGTTGATGATGGTGAACATTTTTATTCATTTGATATTGAACATGAACAATCAACAAAATCATTTTGTTGTCATTCACCAACATTAACAGTTAATTCTAATAATACTACTACTACTACTACTAATAATAATAATAATACATTAACAAATTATCAACAAACAACAAAAATAATTCAAGAATTTAATATACAACAATTAACAACAAGTGATATAACAGTTAGTTCAACAATAAATATAAAATCAACACCAAAACAACAAATGAAAATATCAAATAATGATTTATTAAGTGAAGCTGATTTTCAACGTGTTGTACAAGATATAACACCAGCTGATCGTGATCTATTTGATGAATTTCTTAATAGTATAAAACAAAAAACTGATGATTATTTATTTTTATCCTCATTTGATGATTTACCATCATCATCACAAGAACAAGATACGACTTCAAAACGACATTTATCGTCATCATTACCATCACAAACACCTTCAATAATACCAACAGATCGACGTAGAAATTCAATTCCACGTGGTTCAAGTACCATACATTATAGTCCACATTCAATGCCTGTTACAAATCGACCAACACCACCAATCGCTGCTGCACAAACATTAAAACAAATGGCTGCTCAGCATCAACAAAGAATCATGTATAATCAACAACAACAAATAACATCATCGTATGCAAATTATCCGTATAATAATAATAATAATACTTCAACAAGACAATATTATCAACAACCACAAATTTCATCAGAAAATGATACAAATATAAATCCTGTAAGTTGAGTCATCAATTCATTCCATTCACCAACATACACAGTCGTAGACAAGACTATCTACCATTCATGAAGTGCTACTATATTAAGTTTATATTTTGAGTACATGCGCACGACAATAAATCCTAATCACAAGCATCAGCATGTCCTCTATCGGTTTGCATGTACTGGAATTAAGATTCAGACATAATCGCTTTGTTGTGATAGTTGAGTTTCAATCATATTGTCACGAATATTTTGATCAAATTCTTCATTCAAAAGATCAACATGGTAGATATGTCTAAGTCTTAATTTCGTTAGAAAACACTTTGAAATAACTGAAATATTGTCTTCTCATTAAGAATGTTTGTAGAAAAACCAATGCTATGTTATCAGTAAGTTGAATCGTTTCCATTATGACTTTGATCAATTCATTTGAAAAAAGTTCCTATAAGACAATAAATCTGTTCTCAAAATTTTATAGCTGCAGCATTGCATGAAGTCTGTTTTAGGGCGTACTAATTACTTTTAGCACTAGATTAAAAAAAAACAGTAATAGCTTGTAAAATAGCAAAATGACAGGTCAATACTCTTTGTGTACATAATTCTGCGGAATATGTTTTTCATAAGAGAAAGAATATGTGTAAACTATACTTTCAGTACATGTGAACTATTGAAAGGTGAATTAGTGATTGCGATCAGAATTTATTTCGTACGCATGCACCTAAAATATTAGGTCAATATCATTAAAAACAACAGCTTTGAAATTTTAAGTTCTGTGTTTTTTTCACAATATTTGATAAATTGGATAAATGTTGAATCTTTGATAATCATAGAATTAATGAATAATTTGATTTTGTTTATTTGTTTTCAATTTACAAAAACAAAATTAAATTTGAAGAAATCATAAAAATTGAAATCTAAATTTTATATATATATTTTGAATTTTTATTAATTTAGACTTCATACTATCAACCAATGTGTTATTCGCCTGGACAACAGATAACTATGGCTGGTTATAATCATCATTCTCAGCAACATTCGAATATTTATGGTATTCAAAACTATTCTTATCAAACTTCATCATCATTTTATCAACCACCGCCCCAACAACAACAACAACAACAGCAACAACAAATATCTACATCTTCCTATTCAGTCGCTAATTATTCACCGTCAAACGGACTTCTATCAACTGCCACAGCTCTTCCATCGTCTACTTTCTATTCTCAAGAAGATAATCTTCCTATTATTGACCTGTAATATATATATACATATTCTATAAACAAAAAAAAACTATGTCAGATCTCTCTTTTGTCTGGTCATCGTTTATGAGCGAATCTCTCGAAAAACAAAGTTCAGATATTTTCCGTTTTTTCTTTTTGCATGCTTTGTTTTCGCTAATATATCTCTAATTCTCTCTTTTTTTTCTTGTTTTTGTACAAAACAGTGATAGTCATCATTCATATTTACACTATCTTACTGTGTGCAATAGAACAATATAAAAACAACAACCAACTGAACACAGGATATGTGGCATTTATAGAAAAATAAAAATATCTGAAAGTATCCAAAAAAAGAAAAGCAAATTTGCTAATCGAGTTTTATTCTCTTTCATTCGTTTTTTGCTTATTTATATTTAAATATAAATATTTTAGTATCATAAATGTATAAAAAAGGTGAAAATATTATTTATTAGTTTTAAATTAGACTTTAATATATTTATAAATCATGAGATCACAACATGATTCTGAACTTGAAATGGAATTAATTCCACGACAAATATCGATTGGAATTGATTCATCATCTATAGTATCATCAACACCAACGCCTTTACCATCAACAAAATCATCATTACATTTTATGAGTATGAATGAATTTACATCTTATTGATATATATATATATATTCATAATTTTTTTTAGAGAGCTCTGTTACTGTTTGGTTCATTCCATTAATATTTGCATTCGCAACTTTTTATATGTATATTTTATCTACAAATGCACCACCATTAGACAAAGAAAGTGATAGGTAAAACCATATTCGTACCGACTGATATTTTTATTTATTAGTGATTCATGTGAAAATTTTAAAAATTGACACATACAGAATTTTCATATTTCAGTAGTTTCTATCCGACATAAGACTACGAAGTTTTGACCCGAATTCGAAATATTCTGAACTTTTATTTTTGTTTCATGTTCTTAGCAATTGAAAATTTCAAATCAGTTGGATGTCAATAAATAGTATCAGATTACTGTTCTAATCAGGGCTCTCGATAGTTTTTAGAAGTGGCACGGACAAAGAAATTGACAGATAGTCGAAGGCACTCTTTCTGGCAGAAGATGACTGTGGAAAAGCGACATTCTCAAGTTTCGTAGACCCGATAGAAAAAGTGGGGAGAGGTAGCCCATCGCAGCGTTTCCTATATCGAGATCTATGGTTCTAATAAGATGTTTCGAATATATATATATACAGTAGTGGACAAAATTATAAGAACAGACAATTTTTTTAGTGTTTTCATTTCATTTGTCTTTACTTTTCATCTGCTCGAAATAGTTCATGTATCTATACATATGCATTCCGACATGCTCTATCCGAAACTGAACTCGAATTTCCTCGTTTCCAATATGAAGTTTGAGAACGTATATGTTTATTAAAAACGGTGCTTTTTGGTTGGACAAAATTATAAGAACAAAAAGGTATTTTCTCATTTTTTTGTATCAAAGAGACATCAGTTCGACTCGAAATCTATACAGATAGATAGAGGAGCTTATTCTGAACAGTTTCATAAAAAAAACTTTTCAAAGTGATTTATATTTAGTTTTAAAAATGCATTTGATTAGCCAAGCCAAAATAGCTGAAAATGCTTGNTTAAAGAACATCGTGTAGATCGTACTCATTCTTTTTCTAAACATTTACTCCCACTTACTCTAAAAGTAGATCCAGACATTCTCAATGACAAGAAGCATTCTTTCATCTCAAATAGAAAAGCTTTGATTATTTTCTTCTAGTTCATTGTTTCAAGTGTGCTTATTTGTGTGACTTTCATGAATTCAGTGTATGAACTGCTTTGCATATGTACATAACTGATGCATGCATTGTAAGTGCTTACCAATGGAAAGAAAAACCATGTAATATGGATACATCTTGCGGTCAGCACATGTCATGCGTATGAAAAAAAAGTTTCACTAGGGTTGCTATTTTACCAGACATTGTTTCTCATTTTTTTAAATAATTTGGCTTTGATTTATACAGCAGACGCATGTTCTCATTTTTTGTATTTTACTCAGTTAGATGAATAACTTTTGGGCTCACTTCTTAATTTTTGCTGAATATGTTGTTTTTTTAATAGTTAACCGACGTGTAGTTTTTCAGTTTTTATTCACGTTCGTAAAGTTCAAAACTCTTCGATACTTTAAACTTCATGTTGCTTTTTGACAAATGGATGATTGTTGGTATAAATAGAAAATAGAATTTGAATATTCGTTTATAGATTTTCTAAATGAATAATTATGTGGTCAAACATTTAAAGAAAAGAAAAACAATAACAAGATTATCAATAATCATGAATATGTCTATGCATTAATTTGTATTCTGTTCTTTCATTAAAAAGAAGAATTAAAAAAGAAATTCAACAAATTTTACACTATTACATTAATTCACCGGTATCGTAGAGCTATGTGATGTTTTCATCAGTGTTGGGTCAATATGGGGTGTTGATCGAGTTTTATATAGTAGAAAGTACATTAGATATTGTTCTTCAGGTTTGACGTAATGGAATGAAATTGTTTGATCACTACAACAATTGTAATTCTAATCAAAAAAGGTAAACGTATTAGTTTTATGAAATAACATAAATTTAAAGTATTAACTTACACCTTGTGGTGGATTCTCAGCATATGTTGCAAGCCAATCAGGAAAAGAACCCCGAAAATGATCAATAAATGGAAGTGGATGAAATAGTTCACGATTTTGTTTATCGACTGATTTACCTGGATAAACACCTTTTGTACGAAGACAATTAGCTATTTCAACATCTTCACTTCCACCATCTTTACGGCAATTTGATGTTGAATCGTTATGTGCTCCGTAAAATCGTCGTAATGATTCTCGACTTAACACATAAGCTGCTCCACCGGAATGGTATCCTTTTGGAACGTGCACCTTTAAGAGAAATTAATAAAAAAAAAGAAAAAAACTTTCATTATCGTTTCTGCGATGAACAAAAAGTATGAATATAGTTTCAATTAGTAACAAAATTGTTTTTGGTTTTGAAAGTTTTTTTCTTCGTTTGCCATATTCAGTTTATATATCGACGTAGTTTCGTAAGTATGTTAATGTGTGAAAATTAAAATCAACTCAGTTATTTTATCATTCCTTCACTAGTAATTTGTTTTGACTATCGACATATTAAAACTAGCAGATTGTCATACAGAGTGGTCCAGAAAAGAACTTACTGAAATAGATATAACTATGAAAAGATACTAGATAGCGATATTTTTATGTTTTGAAAACATCCTAGTGTAACTAGAGACAAATAATAAGTCCATCAAGTATGGAATCTGTACTGAAACGATGTATTCTTACCGAAAAGGAAACAAAAGATCTCTCCGTAAAATGTATCATTGATTTTAAATTTGCTGTAGTTATAGAGTAAATAGTACACTCACTATGGAAAATATTTCGATTTAAAAAGGATTGTTATTCAAACATTTTTTCATTTTCAGACAATTATTTTAGTTTAATACGAATTGCTTTTCCGTGCTCCTCCATTATACCGTATCTTCTTTCGGATTACGCAGCTAAAGTTTATCAATATTTTATACATATTGTTATAGCTATTGAAACATTTTATCTATGGCATATAATTGATTGTAATTAAAACTAATTCAAGTGAAACAAGAATCGAATTAGTACGATATATCGCTTTTGTAAAAATATACGTAATCCTGCAATTGTACGAATATTTTAATATTCTTAGCAAACTAGTAATAATTCTCAATAATTTATGTCTATTTAACTTGTGCACGTTTAGAAATATAGTCTGAGACTTTTAGATTATCATACTGTTTCGTTATCGAGTTATTGGATTTTTTTGAAAATGGATCAAAATATAGAGAAAATGATTTTGTTCTGAGATAGACTTCATATTTTTTTTGTTAAATTTTTTCTTCTAACTAACGGTAGAATCTTGTTACAAAGAAATACATTTTTATTTACTAGCTTTTTTGTCAGCTTTATATCTATAGCAAAAGGGATTTATTCAAAATGAGCTCAGAAGTTACATTTTCTAAGGAAGTAAGTTTGTTTTTGCATCATCCTGTAAATATGGATAGAATTTTTAATGAAACTGTTTATCTATTATGTACATCAAAGTAGCTACTGTTTAAAAACATAGTTCGTATAAAAAGCAATCGATAAATTGTATATAATAAAAACAAAGGTTTTCTTTCCTTACTCGGGTTGCATTGAAGACAAAGTAATAATTATCTACTATTAATCGATATCTTGAGTTGAAATTCAAACGTTATCAAATATATTTTTTTCCACGTTGACTGAAATTCTTTAGAGAGTAGGAGACACACAGAATAACTCTACTTATCCTATTCCATAGATATAACATCTTATTGTTCACTTCTTCAAATGATAGTATTCGAGATCAATAATCTATTCAAGAGTGATCACCTTAAAATTGTATCCAAATGTAACAGGTTCCGATGTATTTTGTTCACTTAAAAATGTTTTCAAATTTTCAACAATCACATATGTATCATCATCTGCTTTGACGAACCAATCAAAATCATTAAAATAATTTTCATATGCAAATAAAAAAGCTAATGTTGACTTTTGCGTTAGATGATCATAACCAGCTGTAATATTTTTAATTGGTGCAATTGGTATTTGTTCTGTGAAATTGCTTTGTTTTGATGTTACATTGTTTCCAAGAGATTCTGTTATAAAAAAGTACCGATCACATTGTGGTGCCCATGTTTCATAAACAGCTTTTGCTCGTGTAAGAATGTATTTTGGTGTTGTTAATATTAAACATAATACACGTACTGATGATGGATGACTTAGATTTTTACCACGAGAAAATTGAAAATTTTGCAACACAGTATAGTAATTATTTGTAGAAGAACCAACGTAAACGAAAGTTATTAATGTAAGACTAGTTAGTACAAGGCCAATCGAAATGGAACGTCTCTATATAATGTAAGATGACAGTTAATTAAAGTTGAAAGTAAACAGCTTGAATGATGTATAAAAAACAAAAAAACAAGACCGACAAGATAACCAGGATTTACTATTGATTACTGTAGAGAAAGTATATGTCCATGTACAAAGATAGTAGGTATAACAGATTTAATCTCAAATTTGGACTTCCATCAATAGAGTTGCAGAAAGATATCAATACTAATATTTCGATCCTAAAGGCTTTGACTAATGAGAAAACGACTTCAGGAGCCGCCTCATTCGGCATCGATTTCAATGATTTTGTTTACTTACCGATATTATATAGTGTGCATTAGTAAAGGTCTTTGCAAGATTTGGGTTCTGATCTCTTCCTTCACAAATTATGAATACTTTTATTTTGTCTCTATAGTTATTAACATACAATATTAAAAAATCCATCAGTTAATCAAAATGCAAATTAATAATCAGAAAATTGTTTTTCTGTCGTTTTTTATCTCTATTATTATCTCAGATATTTCGATGAAAGGAAAAACAACAATAACGTAAATTATCATACCTTTCAAAAGGAAAAACACTAGTGTGCAGTAAGTAGATTACTATCGAACAATAACTCCGCTCCGTAACAATATAAAAATCATGTTACTATAAACCAATATGCTCAACAATAGTGGATATGGATCGTTTTACGCGAAGCAGTGTTCTGTATGCTTTACCTTCAAAAAAACGGAATTCAATAGCTTGATAAAGAAAAAAACTAAAAGATTGAAATGTCTGTTAACATAATAGATATCAAACAGTACTAAAAAGACAATTTTCTGACTTTTAATTTGCATTTCGATTAATTGACGAACTTTTTAATATTTTATGTTGTCCACTTTAGAAACGAGATTAAAATATTCATAGTTTTTGAAGAAAAACATAGGAAACTAAATCCTTGAGGGGTTTTTACTAATGTAATATATAGTATCTATAGACAAAACAACATTCATTGAAATCGGAGAAGAGGAGAGTTCCTGGAGAGATTCCCATGTAAGCAGTACTACATTGAGACATTTCCTAATATTATGCATAGTCTTGTAAAATAATGTTTTTCTATGTATCTATTAGCTGACGGTCACTCAGTAAGCTTCTAATTTTGTAGAATTTCTTATGCATTGATTGAAAAACAAATATCTACAATTTCTAATGATTATGAAATCGAAAAGGTCTAAATTATGTGTTTTACAGCTTTGAGAAATATGAATAAAAGAAAAATTTGACCAGTTGTTAACATTTTGTTTCTACCTATTGACATATCATTGATATAACAAATACGAACATATTTTTTTTTTCCTTGATGATGCAATATAGAAAACGATAAATCGAAAAGATTCAAATTAATTACATGCTTTCACTTTACTACACTGCATACTGTTCTTCTTGGTATTCACTTACGTTCTAATACTTGTGTTTTTGTTCACTACATACATAAATATTTCTTAGCTGTGTGTAAATCTTGATATTGTTCAGTTTGAACAAATGTTGACTATAAGTTTATATAGATTGCTATTAATGAGATTCTTGACCAATAATCTTATGTTTACATATGATTATTTTAACAAGTTCTGTCATATTTTATTTGAGGATTCGAAAACATCAAATGATTTCATATAAAATCATTCATTTATTTAACATAGGAGTATTTTAAATATTTATACAATTGAATTAGGATAACTATAAGTTCGACATCTTATGCAGAAAGTAAATGACGTCTGTATTCGAATGACAAAATCAAGAAAAGAAAACCTTGCAATCATAATCATGAAAGGAAACGAACTATAGACCTCTCTTTAAGCGAACTTGTAGTCATATTTGAGGATAAAAAAAACTGCTATTTTTGCAATTTACAAACAATGAATATGAATAACCCATTGTTCGTTTTACATCTATCATCTATCTGTTCAAATATTTAATTCAAATATTGCAAAGAATAAAATCTTCAGAATAGATATTGCAAGTGCATTTAATTAAAAGTAATTTTATTTTAAATAAGAATGCTAATTTTTATGTAAAAAGAAACTTGAAATCTCAAAGTTTATCCACATAATCCATCGTATATGTAATAGAAAGAAAAAACGAAGAAATTGTTTACCATGTCAATACACTTGGAATTTAATGAAGAATATTGTTTTTAAATATATTTAACAAAGATTTTTTATTTCAAAATCCAATGTTTCCTTCTTAAAATAATGATAAAAATTCAATAAAAATCCATAGTATTGTGTCGTATAATAACTATTCATATCAGAATGAACGGATTTTTATATATTATAGTTTATCTTCTTATCTTTTTCTCAATATTTGACTATGGCATTTATTTCTCAACAGAAATCTGTGCTTCTTTTTGTCTCAAACGAAATTAAAATGTTGGTAGATTTTCTTTTTCTCATATTTACTATCGTTTTAATTCACTATATTCACTTAGAAAATAATACAAAAAAAATTATTCAATTTGTATAAGGATCATTTCATTTTGAGAAGGATATGTTATATACTGTCGTATATAAAATTCCAGACGGCGATAGAATAAAAATAATTTCTTTTAGAATAAGTACATAGTAAATTATTTTTATACTCTAATAATAACTCTTGGACATGTGTGAAACTCTCACGAGTTAATTTCCAAGAATAAAATACTCATTTCCATAAACCTATTTATTTGAATAATACACGACTTCTAATGAAGTTCTTGATATATTTTTAGATGTTTTCCTTATTTTTAATTCAATAAAGAAATCATACTTGAGTCGTTACAATGAAGAATTACCAAAGAAATTATTCAAAGATATCTGAGACACATGTACTTTAGGCAGCTCCAAACGTTATCAGGACGTTTATATATATATATATATATCGAATACTATTAACATTTTGATATAGGTAACAATAATTTCATACTTACATATTCTCTTGAAGATAACATTGATTATGAATTTTTTTCATCACTAGATCATATTATTAAAAACATATTTCATTGTTAAATATATTTCTCAAAAAAACAAGACAAAATCTGATTATCAATTTGAACAATGAAAATATGGATGAAATTGCATAATAAAGCTTACATATGTCATTTTCGTTCTTTTTCTGAACAACGACTATCGGATGTAATGAAGACAGTACAAACGATCGTCTCTATTGTGGACAATAGAAAATAAATCGATGAGGGAGAAGCCTTGTTTGCAGATGAATTATCGAGACTATTTTATGTATATGTGTTGAACATAGAAAGAACAGACAACGGACGGATGCGATCGAAAAACAGAGGAATACGATTCAAACTTTTCATATATACTCGTTCTCTCTTGATTAAATAATCATTTTCATGATCAAAGCAATAAATAAAGAGAACGAAACAAAAGGTGATGCTAATAAAACAATTAAATGTTAAGTAAATAGGAAGGAAGAAAATTCCAATGGAATCAACGATTTTATCGGATCCTTTTCGAAAAAAAAGGATCTCATGCCGATATATTTGTATGATTCACGAATGATTTCCAAAGTATTTTTCATTTTCTAAAAGAAACTTTTTTAATAAGATATTGATCGATATCTGATATAAAACAATACTAAATTCACTCGATACTAGCCAATGATTTGTATGCATTAAAAGTCATCATTTATATCAATAAAATTAGTTACTCTATGCGTGATAAATTTTCACAAGGTCATAGATATTATTTATTTATATGAAAAGACCGCTTACCATACAACAGATTAAGCACAAAAGGTATTATTAGGGACATGAAATGCTTTTATCTTGAAATCAGATTTTACGCTAAGCCTAAATATAACATGGTAATCTAGCAAAAATAATATTGGACAATTTTGATATAAGTCACTTTTGTATTATGAAACAATGTTTGTCAAATTGTTCAGACATGATTCTTCTAATTCATTTGTTACTTATTATCTAATTTCACATTTACTGGTTAGTTGTTCAAATGATCATAATGATGTCGAACAAAAAGATTATATATATAATAGTGTCAGTTTACACGATTTACTGTCCGTTGATTACTATGAAGAAGAAAAATGAACAAATGAGTAGTCATTGCAACAATCAATGTATTGTTACAACAAAAAACGCAAATTTCCAATAAAAATATGAACAAATAAACAAAAAAGTAAAGAAAGATGGTTGTGCCACTGTTTGATGGACGTTGAAAATATCTCAATCAAGCAGTTTTCAAGAACACTAGAATATCAAGATGACTTTACATTACTAACGTTGTGGAATTGAAGCCTTCGTGTCAACTCGTATTCTTGCAATCGATGCTAAAGATTGTCCTTTTTGTAGTAAATCAATTACAATGTGGATGTTTCGATGTTGAGAATTTAGATGTTTTTTTTTCATTCGAGAATGTCGACTTTACAGTTAATTAATAGGACGTCGTGTTATATTACGTTCAGAAAATTTATTGGAATTTTTGGTTCTGACAATGCATTAATTGTCACAATGACTACTCATTTGTTCATTTCTCTTCTTCGAAATAATCAACCAAAAGTAAATCCATGGACAGTAAATCATATACAAATCTTGACAAATGATGAATACTTTTTAGCAGCTGATTAATCCAGTTAAAGATTCATTTCGTATTAAGTAATTGATGATAACCAAATGCATTCTATATGACAATAGTACTGTTATATTTTCTTTTTTTCAAGAATAGCCAACAAATAATTTACACTTGATTATGTTGCATGACTTTTAAGTTCACTTGATATAGTGTGATTTGTACACAAGAATATTATGCTGATATTGAGATTTATTATTAGTGATTATAGAAATTATTTAATATATATATTTAGTCAAATACGATTAAAGCAAATTTTATTGATTATTTGAAAAAAAAAATAATGGTTATCGTGTATAAGCCTATTGGTATCATCATTGGATAAATTCAATATTTTCCATATTGAATTTGACGTTTTATATGGCATAGAAAAGATTTACTAAAAATGTTATCATGATGATTGATCATTTAATAACCAGACAAAATATTCAACAGAAAGCATTATCGAGAAAAATATTAGATCATATTTTTTTAATTGCAGTTAAAGGTCGAGAGTGAATCCATAAAATTATGGCATATAAAATTGAACTGGGCAATCGAAAGTTATATATTTGACAACGATTGGGAACAGTGCCCTATTGGACATTTCAAAGTATATAAGAAATAGAATCGCATAGAAAGTAAAAGTCTAAAGAATATTTAACGACGTCAATTTTTGAGAAATAAAAACGATACCTAATGTAATTAAATTATTTAATATAAAATAGTTTTTTCATATTTCTACTTTAACTGTTAATCGTTCATTCTGTCGAATCAATAGTTTTTGGTCTTGGACAAAAAAGAAAGTTTTGTTCTGGTTTCGCGGTTAGTAATACATGTACTAGCAAAAAATGTGATATGACTTTCTAAAAATGTCAATGAGCTCGAGACATCTTGGACGATCTCTAATATTCTTCCTCTTGTAGATTCGTTACTATTTTTTAAAAACTTACTAATACTTCGTCTATTCTGCAAGTTGGTATGTTCGACAACTTTGCTGTTTACAAAAGAAAAAAAATTATTTTTATTATCAAAATTGTAATAGCAAATATGGAAGTGATCGCTACTCAAGAATTTTGGCATAAAATTTTAGAACATATGAGCCGTGAGAATATGACATTGTATGCAAGTGCAGGCTTACCGATTGCGAGGGGAGGGTTGGAGGTCTAGCCCCCTCCCCCTAAAACTTGAAAAAATGTCAGACTTTCTGCCAAATTTTTGAAAACTTCATAATAATATCTGACAGAAAGTCGAAGGACAATACTTTCTGTCAACACAATCTCGCAGAAAGTCGATCAAATAGCATTCGTCGTTTAATTTCTGTCGGAAGATCAGGTGAGACAGTTTCTGCCAAAGTTTGTAGACTTTCTGCCGAATTTTTAGTTCTCCTCCCACCCCACCCCACTCCACTCCCTACTTTTCAAAACAATCGGGAACCCTGAGCAAGTGTTACACTATCATAAAAGATATCCCTTTAGATGTCGATCCTGCAGGGTGGGACTGGGACTATCTTCCACATATTTAGTTGTTACTAATATGATACAGAGTAAATTTTATAGTACTTTTAATCCTAACAATAAAAAGATTTACGTCCCAAAGTTTCTTATTGAATATTTTTTATTCAATACCCTACAAATTCTTTACCATAGAGCATCTTTATCTACTGAGTAAAAAACTTTTTCTTCAACCTTATTTTCAACAAAATTTTACATCAGAAAAAATGAATTTATTTATACGAATGGGTATTTCTCCGATATTTTATTTCGCTAACAATCATGATTGTTAATTTATAGTTTCGTTAAAAGTTTTTTTTAACTTTTCTTGTCACACTATTAAAGCAAAATATTACCTAATGTATAAAACAGTTATTGCTTTAATCTTTCATTTTTGTCTTACAGATGACTATTCTCAAAAAAATTGAACAATTGGTTCATTCAGGCATGTGTTTGAGTTTTGAGCAGACAAAAAAACATGAAAGGTACAAAAAAAAGAGACAGAATAAACAAAGAAAGAAAAACATCGTCTACATTGCGCAGAAAACAAATTCATATTGCTTTACTTCGCATAGGTGTATATATATAAATATAAATATATGCTTTCTGTTTGTTTGTTAGTTTTGCAATACGATGGGAAATATACATACAAGGGCCATGATGAAATGAAATAGGACAGATATTTATTCGATTTTCTTTGTTTTCCTTTTTTTTAGACACGTAATGTAGATGAAATTGTTTCTTTCTGTTCTTTAGTAAGTGTATCCGGAAATTTAATGTCGAACTTCACAACAATATCTCCACGTTTAGTTGGTTGTTTTGGAAAAGGTAAACCATCGCCGGTGAGTCGTTTTTCTGTTGTTGGTTTAATAACTTCATTTAATTGTAATTTACGTACACGAGATTGATCGAGAGTTGGAACAGTAATTGTTGTTCCACATAATGCCTTAAGCAAAAAAAAATAATTAATTATTAATTATTTTCATTTTTCTTTCATTAAGAACTTCATCGACAATTTTAGTTAAAACCTTTATTTTCAGGTACTTTATCGTATTTTTTATCTTGTTTATTATGCAGATATCGACTATTTTTTTTTATAAACTGAGATAAGTTATAATGCAAGAAGACGTGTCGATATTATTTTTTATCCGAACTCCAACTAAGTGTTACTCTTAATGGAATTTTTAATTCACACTTGACAATCGCTCCAGAAGTATGAGATACTTTTTGTAATTATTAGTGTACGGCGGCTAACACACCCTACGTATTTCTTGCGCAATTTTGACATTGATCTCCTAAGCATCAAGTTCTCGTTGACTCGTACTTTTATAGTAGCACTTGTTGAGATGGATCCAGCCCAGATAGATTTCAATCCTACCCGAAGAGCTCTAGCCCGCAAAACGCTATCATGCCTTTTGAGTATTTAGAAACCAGGAATACAAAATTCTCTTTCTCTTCTACTATTTATAAAACTTATTGTTCACAATACAAGCAAACAGGTCATGATAAAATCTCTCATATTGCATCATGAAATGAATGGCCCGAGAATATTTTTCATCTCTTCACTCAAAAAGAAAAAAATTCATCCAGAATCGAATGAAAACAATGTTTTTTTTTTCCTCTTGACCTCAAAAAAAAACCGCACATATTCGATTGCGTGTGTTTTTGATTAAGTAACATTCTCATTCTTTTTCTCTCTTTACATTTTTAATATGATGTAATCCTTTGACAAAATAATGATTGATCGTTTTGTTAACTATATTACTTTGAACTTACATCTTTTAGATTAATTTTTGCTGTATAAAGAAGATCACTACCATCTCGTCGAAATACAGGATGTACTTTATCTTTGATAATAAATACAATATCAGCTGGTATTGTCGATGGACTTTGATCACCTTCACGTGGAAATGTTATTTTCGTTCCTTGCTTCCAACCAGGTTTTATTTCAATAGTTAATACTTTATCTTCCATACGAGTTGTACGATTATCTGGATTTAAAACTTTTCTTGAAATTTTCATTTTTTTTGTTGTACCAGATGCTATTTCTTCAAGTGATACAAACAATTCATGTTCAACAGGTGGATCTTGAGTTTTTTTTCGTTGCATTTGACTTTGTGGACCACCTCGACCACCCATCCCAGCGCCTCCAAAATGGAATCCACCAAGACCTGGAAATCCACCAAAACCGACTCCCGGTCCATCATCATCATCACCTTCACCACCAAAAAACATAGCAAATGGATCGGCACCATTCTATTAAAAAGTAATTTAAATTTAAATTTAAAAAAGAAATTTGTGTATTTCTTTTTCATCCTTACAAAGAACATACGAAATGTTTGATGAGGATCAACATTAGAATAGAAGAACTGTTGACCTGCACCACCGGGACCACCGCCACCACCACCGGCTTTCAATCCTAAGAAGAAAAAGAAAAAAATATGTAAAATAATTAATTCAAAAATAAATCTCAATAGTTTGATATCATACCTTCTTCACCGTATTTATCAAAAATTTCTTTCTTTTTTGGATCGGATAAAACTTCATAAGCTTCAGCCACTTCTTTAAACTTTTCTTCAGCTCCAGCTTCTTTATTTTTATCTGGATGATATTTTAATGCACTAAATTAATTTTCTTAATTATTTTAATTATTTAGAATATTTATTTTTACTTACAGTTTTCGATAAGCTTTTTTAATATCATCGTCAGTGGCACCTTTGCTTAAACCTTAAAAATAAAAATAAATTAAATATTAAATTAAATTAAATATTATTTTTACCTAAGATTTTGTAATAATCTTTGCCCATGTTATAAAGTTTTTAACGATATATATAGATGTATCTGTATATATATATATGTTGAGCAAAAATCAAATCTATAAAATATTAATATATACATATATACAATCATAAGCGTGACTAATATTTTCATTTTCATTTTTATGTTCTTCTTTTCTTTTCAAAACTATGTCGAACTGTAATACCTACTTTAAAACATGTAATTCGTTCATTTTTTCTCTCTCGCTCCCTGTATTGTACGTGATGATTACGTGTGGACTACAACGACAACAACAATCATAACATGCGTGGTCTTTTCTCTTCTATAATACACTCTCTTTTATCGTTCTTTCGTAGGAAAGAAAAGAAAATTCTATTCAAGAAGGTACTCGAACAATCGAGAATCGTGGCGAAGCTTCCCTCCAGCAACAGAACAGCCCATATGATCAGTAAATGTTATTTGTTCTAAACAAAACAGAAAGGAAAAATTTTGAGATTAGTCAATCTAATTACCAATCCATAAGCGAAGTCGCTACAATCAAACTCTTTTAACTGATATTACCATGGATATTAGTGTAAAAATGGCGATTAACTATTTTCAGATATAATTAAAAGAAACAGAAAATGTTTAAAGCAATAATGAATTCGCATGATCATTTGGTGAAAATTTATTTCTAGTACTACACTCCGTTGATTAGCTCAACTAGGTGTACCAGTAAAAGAAAATATGAATAAAAAGTGGGATTAATCAACAGAATGCTCATATCAGGTATAAAGAACTTATTTTTGCTTAATGTTGTTATATGCAAGTTTATTAAATTAAGACACAAATGTCTAGAAAATCTTTGGATTTGTCAATATGTACGACTGTGAATAAGGATGAAACTGTTTATACACAGTTAGAAGATTTAGGGATCAATATACCAGGTTTTATTTGATTGAATGAATGGAATGATAGCGTAATGAAAGCACAAGAATGACACGACTAGACTGATATAATGTATACGGGTATCATTGTTATAATAATCAAATGAATGGTATTCGATTGTACTATTATGTTCAGACAGAACATAAAGGAAAATTTAATGTTTCTTTTCAATTGAGAGTATACATTGAGGTTGTATATCTATTCAAATTTGTTCGGTTTTTATGAATTGATAATCTTTAGACTGCTATACAAAAATTTGTTCCAGTATTTCGATATAAAGTTGAATATTATAATATTTCTTTAATGTTTTGTACAAAAAATTAAGTTTTGATTATTCAGAAAATGTAAAATGAACGTTTTATTCAAGTCTTGAAAATAAAATAATCTAGATGTAGATAAGATATTAGTTCAAACATATCGTATTCACTCACACTATCTCTCTTAATAAAATTACTATAATACCTTGAGATATATGATCTGCGAATTTCTGAAATAGACTAACATTTTTTTTTTAGAAGTTTCCATTGCGTTGTCAATAGAACAATATATATCAACATAATTATTTTGATCACTTATTCAAAATCTATGTTAAATCAATTAACACAGTGTTAATTACATGATATACTGAACAAATTGTTAAGATAAAACAGACTCTGATAATAGTTTCATTGTTTGCTTCTTTATGAAAAAAACAAGAAACATCTTATGACAATGGACAAAACCTTGATTTCTTATTAATACTTCAATATGTTCAAGTATATTAATCTTAAACAACTAACAGCATCATATATTATATCAAATTTTACCTGATAATGATAGGTATATATTTAGTTATTAGATACAAAAATAATACAAATTTTCGTACTATTACAAATAGCGAAAGCTTAATTCCATGAGCCAATGCGCTTTCTTGAGTTTTATGGAGTAATTGCTTACGAAGGAAAATTCGCAGATGTCAATACGCTTTTGAGTTGGAACTAAGGGCATTTTGTAGGCCTTAGTGAATTATGTCTGCCATAAAAAAAAATTTGTAGTCATGGCTTGTTTATCGTGAGATCGAACGTTATTTGTGAATTTCTGTTGTACAATCTCATGGCTGCAGAAAAATCAAATTTTCGAATCTTGATTTGAAGTTTCATCCACATAGACCTCAATTAGACTAGTTTGCACAGAAAAAATTAAGAATTTTCTGACCGAGTTTCTCTTAAATATGAAGGCTTGCTACAAAAAATGAAGTCCTACAGCGGAAATTTACTAAAAAACGTTCGATCCCGTCAAAAACCGACCATAAGTACGAACTTTTTTTCTGATGAAACTATTTTATTAGGGTCTACAAGATACATCTAGTCTAAACTCAAAAGCGAATTGACATCTGGGAGTATTCCCTTGCTAGTTGTATACCAATGCACATCAATCTTTTAGTTCAATACAAGAATTTTTAATATTTTATTCATTTTTTTCCTTCTTTTGATTATTGTATTGAATGGTTCATGATAGATACAATAATCAACTATTAGAATATTTGATAATACTTTGTTTTAGAATCATCTTAATCAACATAAGTAACTCCCCAATGATATTACTGAACAATCCATCATTGATTTATCTATCTTTAAATGATTGGCATTGGCTTTTTTCTTCGATATTATCTATATCGATGAATGATGTTGTTGTCGATGTCAATGGATTTTTTCGAGTTTCATGACGAGAAGCGCTATCCGATGAAAAATATTTATCATCTTTAACTTTATTGATTGCAATAAAAGAAAGAAGTTTCGGTCTTGACAAACTATCTTAACTATCAAGACATAGTTTAAGAACAGACTATCGTTTGCTAGGCGTACTATCAATACTTGTATGTGCACTGTAAATTTAAAATAAAATCAATTTTGTAGCAAAATCGAGTTCACAAAACGTCAACCATTTTCAAACACTCATTTATCGTTGACTAAATTTCCAGTTTTTAGAAAAACTGAAAAATCAATAATTACAGTGAAAAATGTTTGAAATTGAATGCCTATCTTATAAAGAATAAATATAAACTCTATCAAGTTTTAAATCAAAGCTGGTTTCTAGAAAATCATTTGCATACTAATCTCTATAAAGTCATTGTTCAATCTTGTATATTAGACGATCGACAGTGTCTTGTTTTCTCCGACATCTCTAGCGAGTAAATGAACTATACTATTTTTATTTTCTAGAATAAACTTTTGTATATGCTGCAATGAATTTCCTAGTTTGCAGTGAACACTTCATGGCTTCCATAATAACATATTTGTTTTCAACTGAATTCTGTTTAATTAACAAACTATGCTAGGTTTAAGGGTTTTATTTCATCGCGACCTATGTATATTTAATAACACAGAAACATACTAGAATTAACTAACCAGAAGTAGATTTCATATTGGAGATATCTAAATGATTTGAAGATCGTTTATCTCCGTAAAATTTGTATAGGAAAACGAAAGTTATTTCATTCAAGCTAATTTCAGCATTATGAAGATCTCAATTGAATCATTTAGAAAGATTAATTTTACTCTTATCTAATACTGTGTCCGAGTTGTATTCCCAAATTTAAATAAAACATAAAGATTTTAAATCATAAAACTTCGCTTCAAATTACACTTCTATATGTTTCTTTTGCCAGTATATTTTCAATAAAAAGAAATAAAGATAAATAGGTATGTTATATTCATAATGCTCAATATATTCCTTTTGAAGAATTGTCTATCGAACTTCACAAGAATCTTGGTTCTAAAACCATTGACTTGTCTAAGTCAATCAAATGTTTTAGTTCACTTGTCCACATGCTCGGTTTGTGAACAAAATTCTCTGTTCTGCGTCTCTCATAGTTTAAAAATAATGGTGTTTTATGATGATATTGATATCAAAGATCTTCTAGGTAGAGAGCTGCAAGCCCACGTTTTTGGATTCGGACTCGACTGGTTCCAAATCCGACTTTTCTCAACCGCTATCTGGCACCCTCTGTGGGCATGAACAAGTGAAGAATCAAAGTTTTAAGTATTCATTGGCTGTCTCAGAAAAAAGATCAGCATGTAGTTATTTCTTGGTCTTCACTTAACATTACTGAGTATCTAGAAAATTTAAAGTGTTGGCTTAGTTGAAAACAGTTTTATGTTAAAAAAAGCCAAATCGAATAGTTAATCGATACAAAAAAAAATTTCGTTATTAGAAATCGTTAAACCAACTGTAACAGCAAAATCTTTACCTTTATGGAATAGTTTAGTTATATATATGCAAACGAGATTATAAGATGTAAATGAAACAAGAAATCTTTACAATGAAGGAAGAAAGTGTTATACGTGAAATTTGGCACTTCTACATTTATTCAAAGCTGTATGCGAACCGAGTCTGAAGTTTAATCTAGATCTGGACTCGGATCCGAGAATATGTCAAACTTTGGGCCCCGGTACGGATCTGGAAGGATCCGCAGTTCCCTACTTCTAAGTTCTCGAGCAACGCCGGTCGGTATGTTTATTGCACATAAGCAGACTTACTTCGGTAGGTGACTGAATTCTACAAAGATATTAGCATAAATTGTCTATCAATAATTGTAGTGGGTTTGTATTTCTTCTTGTATTCGATGATATACTGAGTGAATGATGTCTTTCATATAAGTTTTGCACAATTTTCCATTTTAATTAACGTAGATCCAGAAAATGATTCAATTGATTCTTCCAATAATTTGATTAGTTTTTTGCAAATACTGCAATATGCATCATGATAGATTTTACTTTGTTTAGTATGTTTAGAAGAGTGTCTAAGATATTACAAGATCAGATAAGTCTATGTTATCGATCGTTTTTCTTATCATTTCCCTCCTAGTTTTTTACATGTTTTATGTTCCTGGTTGAGTCAATTAGGCTAATCGTATTTCATCACTTAAAGAGGACAATTTATTGTTGTTACTTTATTCCTACACTCATTGCAATCAAAGTTACTTCTACTTAACTTCTTCAAACGGATTCTTATTTGATTTCAATATCAAAACTGCTATGACACATATATGCTAGGTGTATTGTTGACTATTGTTTATGTATTTAATATTAAATGTCCACCATGCAACACATCAGTATTGGAAATATTTGATTATTTTACACTTTATGGAAATGATGATATCACCATAAAAATCAAAACTTCTCTTGTGAAAAACCTCTACTATAGCAGCTCAAAACGTCATTGCTGAATACGAGAAAAAAATGTCATATTTAAACAAGCATAATGTATAGTTTTCTTTTTGAAATATGAACGATATAAAATAAATAAGTTATTGAAACAAAATTATTTTACAAATTATCATTAAAAAAATCTATAATATCAAATGGAATAATATGTGTAAATTTGGTTTTGAAATATAAAAAAGTGGCATGGGCAAAAGGCTCGCTATTCGAATATGATTTTAAAATATAACCATGAGTAAATTTGAATCCGACCAAATAGTATCATGGATGTGTTGTACAATGTATCGACTTTTTCGAACATTTTACCTTATAGTGTAATTCTAATATATTAATCGGAAAATTCCTCTAACGTCGTGAGTCAGCATATATCTTATAATAATTTGTATCAGTGGTCTAAACAGGCTGTGTTTTTGCAGGCCTGGTCTGCCTGTGGCTGGCTTACGTCCTTGCAGCCTGCCTGCGCTTGTCAATTTTTTCCTCGGCCTGGCCTGCCTGCCTGTCTATTTATTTTTCAAGCGAGTACACTGATGATGATATAGTTCAAGATATAATTTGAATATGATTATCTTCCGACATCTTAATGTTGAACAAACCAAATGATCTATTCAATCGCACAAAAACTATAGATTTCTTTTAATTTTTAAGAATATTTTCTTATTTTTTGTCAAAATTTCATCTGAATGATAAGCCGTTTTTATACTTTTTTTTTCGATGTCTTGCAGGCATGACTAATTTTAAAATGATTTCGTCATATACAACATTGGAAAAAAGGCGTCTCCCTATCTTTTCTTTCGATTGGTGAAAACCACAGGTCTCTAGCTGTTGGCTCTTTAGTTATTCAAAAAGTAGTGGAGGGCACTATATTCTGAAATGGATAATAGAAGCTGAAGGCAACGTTTACGAAAGTACTCTGTTTCTAATCAGAAAATGAAATCCACATTTAGTTTAATTAATATTCAGCATCTAGCTTCATGATGATCATCAATAGTAATTATTAAATTTTCAATTGTTGTTGTTGTAAATTGCTCATTTTTGTTGTGGATGAGATGATGAATCATCAATAACGATTGAAGATGACAGATTAACATCAATCATTAACGAGAAAATATCGTTGAAAACTTTTGAATATAAGTATAGCCAAAATCAAAAATAGGAAAGTAACGAAGTTAAACAAGAACACAGATTACAGACCAACGATAAGATTTACAGTCATGATCAACCTTAATTTCAACCGATCACAATCAAGACAGACTAATTATTCAGTTCCCTGATAAAATTACTTCACTACACTTGAATCCTAGCAACATCTTCCATTTATGAGATCAAATTTTATCATGTGAAAAAACAACACAGACCAGGCGGCCTGACCTGCCTGTCCCAGGCACAGGCCTAAAAAGCGTGGTCTGCGCCTGGGACAGGCAGGAAGGCCGATAGGCCTAGTGGCCTGTTTGGACCTCTGATTTGTATCGAATAAACTGTTGAGTTATAGTTATCATAATAAAAAACCATGAGATTGACCTTGAATGACTAGGAACGTGACATATCTGCCAAGTTGTAAATTAATCATGCTCTGTATATTACAAAGATACCTGTTTTTTGATTGTTCTGTTTCAATATGATAACTGTCATAACTTGTTTTTATCACAAAAATCTTGCGCTAGAATGTATGCATAAACAAACGACTAGAAATTCTAGTTATGTCGTCCAAATATTCAACAACTATTTGTATTTTTCTCGCTCACTTCTAACTGTTAATAAATTGTAATATATACTGCTGTATGAAATGATATGCTTTTCAGTCAAGGTTTTCATTAGTATAAAATATTAGTGCTTCCAATATTATGTGAACGATTCTCATAAGTAGTCAAGATCGCATTTTAATATCACACGTTACACCTTCAGTTTGTTCCTCGATCTTTTGAAAATATGAGAACGAGTATGATACATGCTGGCACAATCGTATTTTTGTCTATGACACGTAAGATTATCACTATTGATGTACGACATAATTCGTTGATCCGTATCATGTTTTGTTCCTTTGTTAGTTTTGTAGCTGCAATCGATTATTACAAACCTTGCTGCCATACTTTAAAAAAATGATTTGTATGTGTTGATTGTATAGATTTTTTGGATTATTGTACTGAATCAGTTTCATGCATGAAACAAATCATTTAGTGATAAAATGGGTAAAACTGTGTCAATCCTAAACAATAACGAATCCATCATACAAATTTTTGTTAGACAAATCCTACTTGTTTTCATTCATGACTTTTGCATGAGCATTATTCGAATAGTGTTACGCAAGTGAAGTGTAACAAGTTTCAAAATCAATCTTAGGTCTTATTTTTACGATTCTAAATTGCTGTTTGATATCTTTAGATATGTATGCTATTTAAATTTAACCCAGTGTGTATCAAAGTACAATTAGTATTTTGATCTTTGTTGTAAAAATTGAAGATTCAATAAAATCAGTTTATGCGTTTGATTTCGATAACATGAATAGATAATTTTTAGATGCGAATACTAAGCATTTTGAATTAATAACTCTACATAGAATGAAAGAAGATTCTTCCTACGGTATTGTTGCATTATTCTCCACCGAAAAAAACTTTAGAAAACAGTTCAATAGAATGAAATTGCATATTTTGATAGTATATAATCGAATGTAACACACTCTAAAAGTATTCAGTCTACTAAATAAATTAAGAAAGTACAGAGGTAAAATTTTTTTTTTCGTGTATTGGTTGAAAACGAACTATTTACGAAGTATTTTTACCAGTAGTAGTCTAACTAGACGGTTTTGAGCGCCATCTATTTCCATGTAAGCATAAGAGTCTTGTAACAAACATTTTGATTATTTATATTCGAATATCTTAAAGGTTTTGCGTGTACTATCACTTCATTTTTCTCAAACATATTTAATAGTTTAACCACACTTTCCAACACCATCACATTTCTAATTGGTTACTTCAATAAATCTGATCATGTCGTCGTCGTCATCATAGATGTGTGTTTGGATCTATTCGTCTGTTATATTCTATTCTATAGTGAGTCTTTCATCAATCGGCAGATATTCTTCGAATGCTGACTACTGTATTGTGTCCTCGATGTGTACGGTTCATTAATCATTTTTCGGTTTCGATTTTGCAAATTCGTTCCATTTCAACAACAAATGAGACTTTACCGACATCATTAGATGGTGATAACGATATCAATGATAATATAAATAGAAATATTTCGCGTTTACCAGATGATGTCTATCGACATTTTAAAGGTAACAAAATAATCCATTCTTTCTTGCATATCTAAATATTTATAGGATAGGTTTACCACCACTTGAAATTAAAGAACAATATCATACTCGAACAAAACTACGTGCACTTTGGGGTAAATACGGCCGAAAAACAGGTATAGATCCAAAACTTTGTTGGCCAACACAAGATGAAATGGATGAGACCATGGATGATGAACGTGTATACAACATGGAATTAAGTGAGAAAATAAAAATAGTTAAAGAGCGACGTGAAACCAAACAAAAAGAATTCGATCAAATGTAAGATAAAGATAATTTCGCTTTTATTGTTGTTGATATTCTTGTTTTTGTTTTTGATTCTATATCTTTTTTCCAGTCAAGCTAAAGTTGAAAAAAATCTAAAAAATATGCCAAAAATGATAGATGATTATCGTAAACGAACAACTGAAAGTGAACGTGCTAAAAAAGCTGAAATTAAAGTTAAAAATGATTTAGCTGAACAAGCACGTGATTTTTATGGATTTTCAGTGGATTCAGATGATGAGCGTATGCAATTTATGTTGTTACAATTAGAAGAAGCACAAAAGGCTGAAGAGAAGAAAGCGCGTAAAGCAGCTAAGAAAGTAGAAGCACATCAACAATTACAAAAATTGATGGGCATGGCATCAACAACAGAGAGTACAAGTGAAAGTGATGCAGCACCAGCAATTGATCCATTAGCACCAGTACCTGATGCAAAAGATAAAGAAACAGATATGAAATTATTTGCTAAACTTGTTTCTGAACGTAGTAAATTAGCAAAAGCAGCGTCAAGAATAGCTGAAGAACAAGCAGCTGCTCAGTTGAAAGGACAAAAGAAAAAATAATATACAAAAACAAAATTTGTATTTACAAATCTTTAGCTTTGTTTTTTGTTTTTCAGATTTAATTAATCATAAGGGTTAAGTTGTCTTATTAATCTAATCACTGTCATTAGACTCTATTTCAATTATTGTGTTAATAATTAGAAACAATAATTTTAGTTCTTACACTATTATTCGACGATGATAATGCCGACAGTTAAGAAATATTCATATATTAGTGGTGATTATAATTAGCAGGTAAGTTTAACTGATGCATCTTTTTTTATGCTGATCTCAATCACTAAGAAAAAAACGTATTCGTAGAAAATGACAACAGTACATGAAGTTCTTTTATTTTTATATCTTTTGCTTTTAGTATATGAATAGTAAATTAAAAAAATAACTCATTAATCATAATAACTATTCTAAAGCAGGTATGGATTCATAGAAAGTAAATTAATTTTAACACAAAAAAAATATGATACCTATGGTAAAATATTAAAATATAATTTAAATTTCAATGTTTCATTATACATTATAAAAATTTGATAGAAACCTTATGAACTTTACCAATACTCATGATATATGACCTTATCTATTCAATGTCATCCAAGTATTCTTGTTGAAGCATTTGCCGCTATTGAGTAAACAAAAGAACCGGGAAAAAAATTACAGAAATTTTCTTTCTTTTACCAATGAGCAAGCGACGTAATTGTTCTACTACCGAAAGTAATCGTTTCAACTATGGGAACAAAGTACAACTGTGCTGTTATCTCGATATCATAGAGAATATAGACCGAAGAGCGATCATACAAAAAAATATAACAACTAAGAAAAAAATAAAACAATCGTTTTTGTTTAAAAAAACGACTCCATCGGAAAACTTGAACTATTTCTTCATTATTCGTAAGAAAAATAAAACCGTAAATATGAACTATGATAAAATATCTAAATATATTATTTTCTACAAAAGATTCTGCATACTTAAAAATAAATATTTTTCATTTTTTTAGACAATGGCTCAATAATAAACAAGAAAAACAAAAAAAAACTTCGAATATGAATGAAGTGGATATTATTCCTGAACAAAATTCACTTGAAGTATCCAGAACAAATCAATATACATTAAATGATGACAGTAATGATATATTACCAACATATATACCACGATTAGCTGAACCAATTATTATACGTGGTGCTGGTCATGTAACTGTATTTGCATTAAATAATAAATTTGATGAAGAATATCCACAAGCTTTAACACATAAAGTATCACGAGATGAATATCAAGAAACGATCAAAAGAGTTAATTTAATTCTACGTAAAAATGTTCCAATTAATTTTAAATGGTAAATTATTTGTTTTTTGTGCATAAAAAATTTATATTATTTATTTATTTAAGGCTACTTTGTGGTTGTATATGTTGTTGTTGTACAATAGGACTTTCATTATGTCCTGTATTATGTTTAAATAAACGTTCAAAAGATGCTGTAAGTAAAATTCTTGATTGGGAAAATGCACGTCTCTATCATAAACTGGGTTTACATTGGCATTTAACAAAACAAAAATGTCCAAATAATGCTGTACAAGAGTATGTTCTTATGATTGAATTTCGCCCACCTTTATCTTTATCTCATCCTGATTAAATTATTTTGTTTTATTATTGTATTTGTATATGTACAAAAAAAAGAGAAAAGAAAATAAATAAAAAAAAACAAAAATTTTTGTCCTTTATATTTGAACAGAAACTATTTATTTCAGATTATCAGCTGGTTTTTTTTTTGTTTTAAAATTGTTTTATTTCAAACAATAATGACAAATCAACCATCATCAACAACAGTATATCATGCTATTGTTAAATCAATTTTTTCCGGCGACACACTTGTTATTAAACCGTTAACACGTTCATCAGCTAATGAAAATGAACAACGAATTTCATTCAATTATATAACAGCACCTAAATTAGCACGTCCACCAACTGATACAGGTGCTGGTGGATCAACTGTTGATGAACCATATGCATTTGAAACGCGAGAATTTTTACGTAAAAAATTAGTTGGTCGAGAAATATGTTATACAATTGATTTTCAAATACCACAAAGTAATCGTTTAATGTGTACAGTTTATTTAGGAAAAGATAAAGAAACAGGTGAAAATATTATTGAATCATTATTATCTGAAGGTCTTGTTGAATTACGACAACAAACTGGTGCACGTGCAAATGATCCTAAATATCAACGTTTACAAATTATTGATGAACAAACTAAAGCAAATAAACGTGGACGATATTCAGATCAAATAGCTGATGTCCATGTACGAAATATGAAATGGACATTAGAAAATCCTAAACAATTTGTTGATGAACATAAATCACAACCACCGTTGGATGCTATTGTTGAATTTGTACGTGATGGTAATACTGTACGTTGTCTTCTTTTACCATCATATTATTTAGTAACAATACAATTAACGGGTATTAAATGTCCTATGTTAAAACGTGAAGGTAGTTCAACAAATGAAACAAATGAACTGTTTGCTGAAGAAGCTAAACAATATGTTGATACACGTTTATTACAACGACAAGTTAAAGTTATTTTAGATGGAGTTAATAATCAAAATTTAGTTGGAACATTATTACATCCAAATGGAAATATTGGATTACATCTATTAAAAGAAGGTCTAGCTAAATGTGTTGATTGGAGTTTAACTTTATTACAACAAGGATGGAGAGAAAAATATCGTGCTACAGAAAAATACGCGAAAGATAATCGATTAAGAATTTGGAAAAATTATGTTCCACAACCAGGTCATGTTGATAATGACAATAATGCTAGTAGTGATGCAGGTTCAGCTGCAAGTAATGGAAAACCAAATGATCCATCGTTGAAAGGATATCAGGTAAATATAATTAATATTTCTTTCGAATGTATCTCATTTATATTATAATAAAAACAAATGATACAATTATAATTGACTTATAAATTTTTTTTCAGGCTAAAGTTTTGGAAGTAATCAATGGTGATGCATTAACTATACGTGATTTACGTGATAATAAAATTAAAAAAATCTATCTTTCATCTGTTCGTGCACCACGTGCTGCTGATATTCAACAAAAAAATGATGAAAATAATCCAAATGCTAATCGTCAACAAATAAAACGACCACTCTATGAAATTCCATATTTATTTGAAGCTCGTGAATTATTACGTAAACGTTTAGTTGGTAAAGTTGTACGTGTTGTTACGGACTATATTCAACCAGCAAGCAGTGAATATCCGGAAAAAATTTGTTGTACTGTTTATGCTGGTAATGTTAATCTTGGTGAAGCTTTAATTTCAAAAGGTTTAGCAAAAACTGTAAGACATCGACAAGATGATGAACAACGATCATCTCATTATGGTCAGTAAGCTTTTTCTTTATCTATTTATTTAAAGAAATTAATCTTTTATCTTTTTTTGGTTTTTAATTCATCAGATGATCTTCTTACTGCTGAACAACAAGCAGAAAAACGTGGTGTTGGATTATTTTCAAGTGGTAGTGGTCTTTATCGTATTGTTGATATGACTGGTGATACAAATAAAGAACGAGCTAAAGGTTTATTAAGTGTTCTTCAACGTAATGGTCGTATGGAAGGTGTTGTTGAATTTGTTGCAAGTGGTTCTCGTTTTCGCGTACATTTATTAAAAGATAATTGGATAATATCATTTTTATTATCCTCAATTAATTGTCCACGTGCTGAAAGACGTGTTCCTGTTAGTGGAAATCCTCAACAACAAAAAGTTGAACCGGGTGAACCATTTGGTGCTGAAGCTTTAACATTTTCAAAAGAACATTTCTTACAACGGTAGATTTAAAATTTCTAATAAATCGGAAATATATTCTTCCGACTAATTAAATAAAAAAAATACCAAAAAAACCTTATCTTGATTTTCTTTCTTTCTAGAGATGTTTTTGTGGAAGTTGAAAATATGGATCGTGGTGGTAACTTTATTGGTCGTTTAACAACTGCTGATGGACATTCAGCTGCTCTTATGCTTGTTCAAGGTGGTCTTGCTAAAGTTCATGATTCAGCCTATGGTGCACCAAATTATAAACAATTATTAGAAGCTGAAGAAAAATGTCGAAAAGATCGTATTGGTGTTTGGACTAATTATGAAGAACCTGCATCAAAAGATGAGGATGAAAATGAAGGTGAAAATAATCCTGAAGGTAATTTTTATTCTTTTTTCTTTGAGTTATTCAAAAATAAATAAAAATTTTTTTTCTTTTCCGTTTCTATTTCCATCGACACAGCAGAGGAAACTGTATTAGGATCAGGTATAATTAATTTTAATGATCCACGATTTCGTCGTGTTGTTGTTACTTATGTAACAACAGATTTAAAAGTTTATGTGCAATATTCTGAACAAGGTTCTAAAGTTGAACAATTACAATCTGAATTACGTGAAATATATAATCAAACTAAACCTGTTGGAGGACATACACCGAAAAAAGGTGAATTATTAGCTGCACGTTTTACAGCTGATAATGAATGGTATCGTGCACGAGTCGAAAAAATTGAAGGAAACAATCGTATATCAGTATATTTTGTCGATTATGGTAATCGAGAATTAATTACTGATTTAAGTCGATTTACAACATTACCACCTGGTATGTATTTATTGAACTTTTTTCAATTAACATAAAAAAATGATATGATGTAATTTTCATAGATAGAAAAAGGTTATCTAGATAAATTCTTGTAAAAAAAGAACCATGCTATGAAGCTTCAAGCGAGTGTAGAACATAAAGAGTCATTTACTAAATAGAAATATACTTTTTGAAGCTAATTCCATATTTACTAAAGCCTCAAAATATTTTGATCCAATGTCCATAAAGAAAAAACGATTTTCGAAATTCGTTTTATTGTTAACGTACACTCTACATGATAAAAATGAGATGTACTTCAGTATACAACAATAATAATCAACGGTCTTAAACAAAAATTGGTAGTCTGCTGAATGTGTGAAGAATCGAAGATGACAACCGATTTTCTGTACTGCCCATATGATATGCACCTTGTTTTTTTAAACAACTGGTTGTATTGAAAAAGTTGCTCTTGATGAATTGACTAACTGAAACAAGTCATGCGATAACAATAGACTGATAGGTCATTGAGGATGAAATAATGTACAAAGGACATTCCCAGGTGATCCGCTCCGTTCGCTCTTATATTATGCGCATATGTATGACATGACGAGAATAATATAACCTCCTAAGGATTTCTTCTTATGTTTAGATTTGGTTAAGATAACAAATTTTCAGTAGATTTCTCTTATTGAAGTTTAATTTTCGAACAAAATCATGTTTGGAAATTGCAGTCTGAAACTTTATACATGAAATAGTTTAATCGAGAACCTAATGTGAACAAGGTTGCAGGTCAAAATTCGTAAATATGGTTTTTTTTCGAAAACTAGATTTCTGCAAGAGAAAGCTACTGGCAATTCGTTATCTCGATCAAGTCTTAATATGAGCAGGAATCATTTGAATTTTACGCTATTGTAGTGATCTCTTACATAAAGCAAAATATAGAGATAAATAAAGTAGATTACCTAGAAATGTTGCCTCGTTAGCTTCATTTCTCTTCATTTGTAATTTTCTAAGTCGTTGACAACATAGATGCAAATGTCTATTCTTATTCTTTTGTATATTATAGGTTTTTCACAATTACCAGCTCAAGCTCATGAATGTGAATTAGCCTATGTTCGACCTCCACCTGATGAAGATGATCGTCAATATGCTAAAAATGCCTTACTTGAGGAAATCGACAATCAAGAATGTTTAATGAAAGTTGAATATCGTCAAAATAATACTGAACATGTATCACTTTATCGTGCTAATACAAAAGAAAACTTCATCAAAATATTAGCTGAGCAAGGTCTTATTGTTATTGCACAAGGACGTGGTAATCGTCAATTACGTCTCACACCGTTATATGATGAATTACAACAAGCACAAGCAAAAGCAAAATCTTCACGCATTGGTCTTTGGCAATATTCGGATCAAATTGAAGATGATGCAAATGAATTTGGTTTTACAGGACGAAAATAAATATTAAAAAAAAGACAAAAGATTGAATTTGATTGATTACAAATATTTACCATCAATTTTAGCTTTATTTCTTTTGTTTTAAAAAAAAAAGATTTTCCGTTGTTTTGTTTTCTTTTTTTTTCTGTTTGACAATATATACACACACATACATTCATACATATGGTTATAAATATATTTATTTATTTATTCTGTTTTTGTTTGCTTATTGTTCATGGAATGCTCAAGAGAATATCCATCTAATAAGTTTGATCATCTTGTTATCGTTAATTGTTTTAAACTTTTTTCTTATGTGTCTTGGGAATTTTTATTGTTTGTTGTGTGTATATGTATGAAAAACAGTCTTTGTTTGTTTTTGGAAGATTATTAAAAAGAAACTATTGATAAGGAACTTACTATGCATTGATTCTATTGAATACAACTTATTTATGATCTAGACGATTAGTGGGTGAGAAATACAAGAAGGATATGCCCCACTAATTGGCCTTTCAATGAAATCAGACAAACAAAATATACATACAACTAATCAATTTCAAGGTCTAATCGTTTTCTTTTTGACACCATGAATAGATTTTTCCAATAAATATAGTTTGCTTGAATACATAAACAACAAAAGGAGAAATCAATGCTTATTTTGTTATCACTGTTCGAAAAAGATTTGTATCTTTTTTCTTTTCGTTGATATCGGACACAAATGATCGCTTTTTTAATACTTTTAGTATTTTTATATCTTGATTTGTTCTTATCGTACACGCTCATCGCTATCGATGCTTTTTCCTCTCTCATTATGCATACTCAATCACTGTGTCAGCGTATTCCGTTTACTTTTAATATTATCTTTATATATCTATGAATGGTGATGTGGGCGTGCACGGATACTCGCACACTACTTCAAATCGAAGTAGTATAAAACAGGGACACAAAGTGAGCGAGCAAAGAGAGAGAAAAGAAACAAATAAAGAGAAGGACCCAGTACACACACACTCGTTTGCACTGTCATTTGTTCGTCCTACTATTTGTATCACTCACTTAATCATCAAATATTCAATCATATATAAAATGTTCACTACAGCACAGACATCATTTGGAGGAGCATCAAATTTTAGTCAGGCTTTAGCATCTGAAGCACGTCTTAATAGACTTCATCGACTATTTAAAACGCATTACAATGTCACAGAACCATCACTTGTATTGGAACCTTATCTATTTCTGGGCAATTGCATTTCAGCACATGATATTCATCGGTTATCAAGATTGGGCATCCGTTATATCCTCAATGTAGCTAAACGTGATGTTGAATTATGTCCATATTATCCTAATGACATGCGTACACTTACTATTGATCTTCGTGATGACGATCGAGAAAATATTTTACGTGCATTTGATCAAGCATTTGCCTTTATTGATGAAGCTAGACGTGTAAGATCTCGTATACTAGTTCATTGTAGTCATGGACAAAGGTAAATAAATAGATTTTTAAATGAAGACGAAAGAAAAATATAATTGAATTTTTTTATTCATTTTTATAGTCGATCACCTGCTATTGTTATTGCCTATCTTATGCGTACATATAATGTTTCATTAGAACAATGTCTTATTCATGTTGTTAAAGCTCGTCCATGTGTTATACCTAATGACGGCTTTCTGAAACAATTAATAGTTTATGATCGTTTTCTTATCGAACGTCGTCGACAACAACAAGAAGCAGCTGCCCGTCAAACTGTTAAGAGTGCAGCACCAACTGAAATTCCAATTCAACATCATCCACCTGTAGTTGCTCAACCTGTGAAATCAACAGTTTCACCTAAATCAACTCCAGCACAGCATCCAACTCTTCCACTTTCTAAAGCTGCTAATATATCATCAGTAAATTCATCAAGTGTGGAGTTATCATCAACATCAGATACTGGTTTAGTATCAAGATCAAGTGTGGGGTTACCATCAATATCAAATATGCGATCCTCATCAAGTACTAGCTCAATACATGTCATTCCAATTCAAATTGCATCAAAAGAATCAACTCCAGACAAAGTATATGAGTCACTTTCTCTATCCTAATTACTAAATGTTTTTTTTATGATTTCTTAAGATTGAGCCAGTTCGATACAAAGAAGTACCAAAAGCTGATGGCATTAGTGACGAAAATACGCATAAGGACGGTATTCGTTTAGAAACAAAACCATCTGAGATAAAACAATCACAAAAACCAAGTTCAAATCGAATTCAATCTTCATCGTCACATAATATATTAGTAACTAACAACCGATCAAATAAAAGAAGGAAAAATGATATTCAGCAAGTTCCAAAGCAAATATCACGATCTAAAACAGACGATCTTAACCGTTTACATGCTAATCATAATTTTCATTATCAATCTTCGCTTATTCTTACTCAAGAACAATGGAACATTATTAATAATGTGCCTGCAAATTATTATGGCTCCAATCAACATAGAAAAATAAATTACATAACTGAAATTTATGATGGAGCAACAAAGAAGTTTATTCCAATGACATGTTATTAGGAACATTTTTTTTATTCGATCGTTGTGTGTGTGTGTGTATATCAATACTTATTAATATAAATTAATACATAGACTTTATTGACAAAAGCAAAGAATATCCTATTTATTTTTTTTTTCTTCATTACTCATTATAGTTAATTCGATTACAGTTATCGTTAATATTGTATGCTCTTCATATGTTCGTACATTTTTGATAATAATGATTAATGTCCAGGCATATGTATTTGTGATAGAATATCAAAGTAATTGGATTCTATATTAATAAACAAAAAACAAAATAAAAAATTAATATCATTTGAAAAATTAAATTTAACCTTGTTCAGGCGTGATAAAACTATGACGAATAAGAAAATCAAGCACAGCCACGGCACAATTAGGCTTGAAATTGTCTTCAATAATAGCTTGTTTTACCTAATGATATAGAAGACAATAAAAAAAAAATAATTTTCTACAAGATAATACTTCAGGTATTGTCCATAAATAAAATTTTTCCATTTCACTATCAGCATTATTTGGTGTAAAACTAGTTGGCAATTGAATGTCATAAAGAAATTCTCCCTATAAGATAAATGAATAAAATGATCATATCTTGATTATGTACTTTTAATCCACTCACTTCAGGATGTATACCATCATCATCTTCGTAACAATAGCTAAATATGAAACAATGTTAAATTAAAGATTAATATAAAAAATTTCTATTTATATTGTCAACATGAAATAAATCTCAATCTTTATAGAATTTTACAAAAAATAGAAAAAACATTGATTGTATTTTTTCGATTTTGTAAGTACGACAATTAATTATTATAAGAAGCAATTTTTCTTATTGATTGATTCATTTGACGTTTCATTTCTCTTTATTGTATTGTATTAAAATACAATTTAAGCAATGTTTTGTTGAAATAATTACTTATAAAACTTTGGAATATGAATATTTTATTTCTGTCTTTCTCTCTCCTTGAAAAGAAAAGCTGTTTCTTTTTTTTTATTTGGCTCGTTTTATTTCAGTGTATGTTATTATTAGATGGGCGAGCAATTTGATTGAATACTTATGCAATAGACACTTCGACCTTGATGGCCAATCATAAAGATAAAAATATATGAAATCCTTCATGTATTGACTACAAACAATTATTCGACCTCAGCACTTTGTTTTTTTGTTTATTATTTGTATAAGCAAAACTTGAACTAACTGTTACGATAAAATTAATCACGACTATGTTCATAAATACTGTTTATCGTACAATTATTTTAATTGAGAATAAAATGATTAATCATCGTTGTATTATCTTGATGAAAAACAAATTTTATTCATAATATTTTTACAGGATTCAAAATTTATAACTCGTTAAGCTATATCTAACACATACATCAAAACTAAAATTCAATCAAAACACATTCCGTGAGACGATAATAAATCAATATGAACTGTACTTGACAACGCTCTTAAAATAGAAAGGCTTGAAATGATTCAACGGTTAGATTAATCATGATCAATAGGTTTATATCGTAAGTTAATTGAAAAATAAATCTTAATGAGTAATCGAATGAATTCAAGTGGACGAATCCGTTTTATGTTTGTAATTCATAGTATATAATGTAACAGTTCTTATGATCGAATGATTTTATACAAAGAATAACAAAATATCTGAAATATCTAAAAATTTTCATGAATCTATACGAAATTTGAATGAGATGTCCACGAGAAATTAAACTTATTTTGTTTTACTTTTATGCGTTTCAAGCTAATATGGCTTTGATGTTTTTTACCCCTTACTCACTTTACACCTTCAGGCCCCTTTTAGACCTTAAAGGTGTGCATAGATAAGTGTATTTTATTTAATTACACTCACACTCCATCTTGGCTATAATTCATAGTAAATAAGATATACTTTTTCTTATACATACCTAATGGCTCCGACTGCTTTCAATTTTTCAGTTGCTAATGCTTTAGGAATTTGGGCTTCTTCTTCACATTCTTTGATCATACATTCTGTTGGTGTCAAATTATGACTAAGACCACCTGCCGCCTTAGGAAAAATTTATTACAAATATATAAATTAATGTGGATATTTTTTCAAAATGTCTTTCTTACTAAATTATCATACATGCCAGGAAAAGTTTGTTTTGTTGCCGATCGTTTTCCAATCCACATACGCCATGTCCCATCATCATCAATAACATATCCATTTAAATGTGAACCATATTTTCGTATACCAAAGATACCTAAAAAAAAGAAAAGAAACATATTTCGAATTGATTAAACATAAGAAGTTTTTTTTTTCGTACTTGCAGCAGATCGTTCGATTTCAAATAATGGTGATCTGTTATAAGTTGATTTTACTAGATACAGCTGAATAACAAAAAGAAAAGAAAATGATCATATTTTCTTTTTTTTTCTATCAAAATATTATCATTAATACATACTTCATCTCGCCAACCTCGTAATGTTTTTAAACAATCTCTTGCACGCATATCATTTAAAACTTTAGCAACAGCTTCTGAGCGACTTTCATAAGTATTTAAGTGATCTGCTAACGTAAATCTAAAGAAATATACTTTTATTTTCATACATTTTATTGTATTTTCTTTTTTTTTCCATATACCGATCTGAATGTTCAATAAAAACATTTGAATATCGACGAAGTTGATTTGCAGCATCTTCACGAATCCATCCAATATGTTCAGTATGACATAAAAACGATTTACATTTTGATTTACTTGAACCTATCAATAGAATTCTAATTGAAGCAAATTCAAGAAGAAGGAAGATAGACCTGGTTGATGAAATGAATTAACACGTGCAAGAAGACGTTGTATACCTAATGACCATATATCAGACATCTGAAAACAAAAATAATGACAAGGTTTGTTTTTGCAGAAATGAGCTAGTCATTTTTCAAGTCGCGTAGAAAATCTTCTGTGGTTTTTTTCAGCTAACTAATATGGATCTAATTTAAACGTAGTTCTGTTCAAAAATGTTCAGGCTGCAACATGACATATTTAATAGGGATTCTTCTAAATCCGATACACTGCGGTGTCGTCTTAGAAGCGATGACTTCAAAGTTATCACGCTTAGACAAGTAACATGATACTTCTAAACGTAGAAAGCTTTCTGTTGAACATGCTATTTTTGTAGTCTGAATATTTCTGAACAATACTGCATTCAAATTAAAGCCATATTCTGTGGCTAAAAATAATTACCGGAAGAGTTCCTAACTAGTTTGCCCATCTCTGTTCTTTTTATGTCTTTTTGAATCCTTTTCTCGTAGAAATTGTTTAAATTGCTTCTTTGCAATCGTCTTGAAAATATTGTCATTTTTTCATTGTTAGAATAGACGGAAATACATTCATATTGTAGAGTTAAAATATAGTTCTAAGGATTGAGAATGAATGCCGAAAGACATCAGATGAAGACGTTGAAACATTACATTATTTTGAATTGAAGAAAAATACTTGCTGAGATTCTATATGACGAGTGCATGTCTGCACTTTGTTTTTCGAAACTTGACGGTATTCGAAAAGTATAAATATGCGAGAAACGATAATTAACCGTTGATAATTGCCTTATATGATGATCCATAATTCAATCTTAATAGTGACTATGTATATCTTAGATGATGTATACGCACATACATACTTCAATTATGATCTTTGTGCAACTCTAATTTCTCTACGATGCAGTCTCAAACATCAACAAGACGGACGATAACACACCAATAAATTGTAATTCCATTCGATGAATTTTATAATGAAAGAATGTCAAAAAAGGCATTGTATTTATTTAATAATATAGGCATAACATAAATGAATAGTTCTATTTTTATGTTTAATCTATACAGTAGCAATATTACTTGGATAATTGCATATTAATGGTATGAAAAGAATAAGTGTATTCGAACTTTCTAAAAATATACAGAGGTGAAGTATAGATTAAAAAAAAAATAAAATGAATCGGTTACATTCAATAGGTTGCTTTTTATAATTTGATTGATTTAGAGTAGTAACTATTTTATCGACTCTTTTCTTTTTGCGTATACAAATGCGAAGACAAATGACAGTGTATACGTTCGCGCTCGCAAAAAACAAGAAAACCAGTAGACCGGTTACAATTCTTGTTTTAGACGTGTACAAAAAGTGTATTTTAATAGCATATTTTTTTATTCAAATTATAGAATTATCTAAAAATAAAAAAAGTTGAAAAAATACTTCTCAGATATATTAGATACTGTGTAATCTGTATGATTTTTAATGTCAAATTAGAACATGAAAGCAAAACATCTGTCGCATATTGTATATTATTAATTAGCAACTTCACTTTTTTTTAAAACTATACAAATGTCTTTGAATGCTTTTTTGTGTTATTGATAAAAACGAAGCAAAAGAAAATAAATCTCTTGTAATACAATCGTATTTTTATTTTTCATTGTCTATTGTTTCTTTTCATTATCATACAATCGTACAGCAAAATTAACCGGGAAAAGTCCAATAGTTCCATCGGATTTTTCAGCATACTCCCAACCATTATCGCGTATATTATTTTCTTCATTGTAAAAAGAAATAACGGATATATATTCATCTTTAACTAAATTAAGTTCATCTTCATTTTCAGCTTCATAATCATGTATAACACGTGCTTCATGTAAAATTTTATAATCTGTTCGTTCTGGTTGTGAAAATGGTATACAATCAGGTTTTTTCTTGTTAGAAACGTCAGTAGATGATTGTGTTTCTTTTTCAAAATCTTTTTCATTATTACTATTATTATTAGATGAATTTGTTGAAGGATTTCCTTGAAGTTTTTCAACAAAATTTGAACATAGTTTATGAGAATTTTTATAAAAATTACCATGTATACCAAATAATTCTATTACAGTTTTTCTATTATGACTTTGAAGATCAAGATGGAATTTGCCTAAATCATCACGCAATTCACAATTTATTAAATTTAATGCAGATTTCAAATGATCTAATTCATTTTTTATACGATCGACTTTGGTTTGCTCTTCACGTCTCATACTTGCTAGATATTGTCTACGTGTTTTATCATAATCATGTTGTATACGACATTGTTCACCAATATGACCTTTCATTTTTTCAAATATATCGAAGGTTGTATTAATATTAGAAATAATCTGTTTATTTAAATGTTGTAAATGTTCATTACGAGTACGTCCTATATCGACACATAATTGATCAAGTGTTTGTTGCTGAGACCATGAGGGATCGGTAAGTGAACGAATAACATCAAAAAAGCGGAATGATGCATTGTCGAATACTAGTATAGCTTGAGTATATTTATCAAATTCACGCTTAAATTTCTGTAGTTTTAAATGTTCATCTTCGAAATGATTAAGAGCTTGTAATATTTGTGCATCCGTCGTTTTACCACTACTACCTGTTATTTGATCAGTAACATTACGAAAAAAAGATTTTGCCATGCTTCTTTTGCTTGAAACAACCACTTATTCGTATTTACACAAGGTGAGAAAAAGGAGCAGCCGTTTAAAATTATAATGTCCACATAAATACGCGCACAAACGTTCGATACTAAAGGATAGAAAAAAGAAAATACTACTACCTCTGATTGCCAACTCAATAATGAAACTTCATTGGTTAGCTTTCAATTTTGCTAAAAGAAGAAGAGAATCCACAAAAACTTTTGTGCATGTGATAGTTGTAAAATGGCGAAAATTTCTATTCAAAATTTAGATAATCTACAATTACAAGTTAACTAAAAACATGAAGATTTGCTGATTATCTGTATTTTTTTATAATGAGAAGCATACAAAAAAAGAAATTAAGCCAATTAGTTTACGTTGTTTATTTCGTTGAGTATAACAAAGAATGTTCTTTGAAAGCGATACACGCGAAGAACTTAAGAACAACGTAAGAAAAAAAGATTACATAAGATAGATATGAGTATGACTACATGTGAATTCTATCTGTTTTCTTAAAGGTGCAAGAAGACATCGATAACACTATTTTTAAATGCATGCATACGTGAATTTATTTGACAATAGTCGATGATGTTATTTTATTGTATCCTGCTATTAAAAAAATATTATCAAAATAAAAAAATGTATTCTTTGTTTTACCTTGGAATACAAAAATTTTGCTTTGAAAATTGAAGATTGTTTGGTTAATGTGAGTCAAGAGAAAAGAAAAACTAATATTAAATGATACAAAATAAGTCATATTGAGCAGCATTCGATACAAATATATATATATATATGTCGTAGGACAGATTGAAATTCAGTTCAGATTAAAATATCTTTGATCTGAACTAGTTCAGTTTAAAATCTTCCTAGTTGAGATCAAAATTATTTTAAAGTGAACTAGGAAGATTTTAAACTGAACTAGTTCAGATCAAAATATTTTAATCTGAACTGAATTTCAATCTGTCCTACGACATATATATATGTATGTATAAGCATGTGCGATTTCTCATTGATATCCGATGACACGAAAAAAAATCTCTTCAATATTATTTTCTATTTACACACATGTTAGCTCTTTTAGTTTTCAAATTTTCATAAACGAAAGAGAAGAAAAGAATCAAACGGAAGAAAGAAAAAGCTCCGCATGAACATCCATCATTTGTTCGTTGTAGACAAAACATCGCACATATACACGAGCAGAAAAAATAGATACGTAACAAATATTTGTGCGTTTTTTCAGATAGATAAAGAGAACACAACAAAACAAAACAAAACAAAAAATATATTAAACAAAAAAAAAACTATGCTGATTCAATCCCTGAGAAAAACTTGCATATTTTTCAAATTTAACAATATGTATGTATATATATATTATATATGCATACATACTTAATCAATAACAATATATGAATCATTTGAAGATAAGTTAGTTGTTGACGTAAGTCGTATTTCTTTTGAATTAAGCATAAAGATTGTTTTAATTTTCCCTTCCAATATATGTTGTTTAGGTAAATTGAAAAATTCCACAACACGTGTTAAAATTGAATCTATTTCGGTATCATAGATATTTAATAATAAATCTTTATCATGTTCAAGCCAATGAGAATGTAAAGCATCACTATTTGTTACTTGTGCATCAACATATTCACGTTTTGAACAAACAAAACATTTTAAATAAATACGTTGATATATGGATGAAGATGAATCATTTTTTGTACCATTATCATTTATAGTAGCACAATTATTATTTATTGATTTAAATCGTTTTGGCTTAACGATTTCTGCTGCTGTCGATTTACGTTTAACAATCGTTTTTTCTGTTGTCATTGTTGTTATAGTTGTTCGTGTTGTTGTGGTTGTTGTTTTATTTCTGGCTATTGATAATGATCGACGAGCTTTACAAGCTTTACGTAATGATCGATCTGGTGTTGACTATGATAAAAATAAATATTCTAGGTAAAATAAATTTTATTTTCTCCGATAATACGAACTTTTAGTGCAATGTTTTTGTCATTATCTTCAGTCAAATTTTGTATTATTTCATCAATTGTTGATTGTTCCAAACGATCGAGAACAACATGGCATTGAAGACTTGAATTAACATGGTTACTCATTGAGAATTTACTTGTATTATTACGAGATGTTCTAGGCGTCATGTTGATTAAGTCTGTATAAAATAAAATATGATTTACTTTTCTAACTGCCAAAAAAAAATAATAATAAATTGAACCTTCACAACAACCATCTTTTCTAGTTACCCGTTTATAAAACTTGTTAATTACAAATTAGAAAAAATCAACGTTATTGATAATAATTATAAAATTTATGATATTGTAGAAAGTTTAAATATAAATTCTGTCAAAAACAGTCAGCATTAAGACATTAACTATGGTAAATCATAATAAGTTTATTTTTTTCAATTAGTTATTCATATGTTAGATCAGATTCGTACATTTATTCCTGAACTCTAATTGGTCAACTTTACAAATATATTGACAGGTTTCTAATAGGTGTCGTACGAAAAATTATTATGTAAACTGTCATTGAAGTTATGTAATATAAAGAATGTCAGGTAGATGAAAGCGTCAGCTATACCAATGCAATACATGTAAGTCCTCATGTGTAAATTTTTATTCACATCGGCTAAATGAAGATATTGACCGTATAGAAATACTCAAAAGAAGGATGATCAAAAGTCACGAAGTACTATATGCGTAGGAGATAAAGTAACAATGGACAAAACATGAATTAGAATGAATTAGTAAACTTCTAAGGTGCGATAAGCTGTAAATGAATCAACTTCTCTACTTTAGACATCGCCAAGATCAATGAAAGATGTTTATGAACGTATTACTCTCAATTTTCAAGAAAAATCTAAACTGATTTTCATACTAAAATTTTTTATTCAGTTTTCTTTCAAAGATACAACTTGAAGCGTCATTTTCTCAAACTCAATCGATCATAGGCTGATTTCATTTCAGTTGAATGTCCTTTTCCGTGAAAAAATTCACTTCATGATATCATTCTTTGTTTGTTATTGTTATTGTTTGTCATCACTTTTAAATATTATACATGCTTTCCTCTTATTAAATTATTATAATTTTTAAAATTTCACTGTGTGGAAATGTTCATTTATTTTATATTTACCTTTTTTTGGCGATTTCTGTTTTCTTTTACTTCGATTTAATGCTGACAAAGCACGTGTTTGTGTTGCTGAACGTGGTAGAAGACTTTGAGCTTTTGCATTTTCATCCGTTGAACAAAAACTTTCAATATCACATGTAATTGTTAAAAATTTTAAGAATGGTAGTCGAATATATAAAGCTTGTCGAACACGTTCACTATATTTTGGTAGTGGAAGTAGACATACTGGACATGCCAATCGTTTTGTTAATGATCTTAAATTCAGTTTACGTACAATTGGCTTCTTAGTCTTACGACGAAGACCAACAAATGCTAGAAATTGTTCTTCATCAATATCATTCACTAATTGATTGTCGTCGCCAATGCCATCGACATCATCATCACTTGTAACATCAAGAATATCATTGATATTTGCTATATCTGTAGTCTCAATTTGATGGCTATTGTTATTTTCATCACTTTTTATTGTTTTTGTAATGGATGGTTGTTCAATATGTGGTATTGAAACAGTAGAACCAGCAGATGCTGATGGTGATAAAGTTGCTCGACGAGGAACTGGTGTAAACTGTGTTCTTGCTTTAGTGAATGAATGCTGATAGAAAGCACTATTTGTGCAATATGCCATTGCTGCTGCCATATTAATTGTTTTAGATAAGAGATCGATAGAAAAACTTATATACGTAGAAAGAATAAGAATAAAGATGAATATGTTTATATCAAATAATCTAAATATAGAATAAATAAGGTCAAATATAGAAAATGAGTTTTTATCATAATTTAATGATCTCCCACAGATGACGCTCTTAATTATTCCGTATGAGTAATAACGTGAGTCAAATTAATGTGTGATTCAACTGTTAAGCTCTATCGATCAAAATGATGAATTATGGTCAACAAAAATTTTTTCAAAGTATCGAATAATTTTTATCGTATATGTCACCATTAAGCCTCCGGTGGCCAGTTAGTAAATATAACCCAATCGTGCACGATAACAAAGACTTGATCATGAATCTGACCGTTGTTTTCTTGAGAATGGACAGTAGCGCTTCACCTGTTGCTCAATAATTGGTTCATTTTTTCTGCAGAAAAAAACAAAACTTTTTTTAATTTCAAGACAGAATATACGAAAATTTTCAAAATATATTAATAATAAAAGAAATTCATGAAAGTTATTAATGTTTGTGACTGTTACCATAGCAACTTTTTTCATTTAAAATCGTTGCATGGTGATGTCACCAGCACAATTTATTCAAACAGCACAAACCGTGCTACAATAGTTATTTGTTATCCAAAAAGAGAGAAAGTGCATTTATACATATATATATATGCCTTGTAAATAGTCTATATATTCATTCCATACTAGATATATTTTAGATCAAAGCATATAGCAATTGTTTTATTCTTCACCTTTACAGCATGTCAGCTACAAGGCGTCTCCAAAAAGAACTCGAAATACAATCAAAACATACATTAGCAACGACAAAAGATCCGTTAGAGCGTTTACGTGCAGCATGCTTGGCTCGAGGAGCACAAGGAATTAAAGGATTATCCATGTACGTATTTCTTATATACCAAGATTTTCTACTTATACAAATATTTTGCTAACAACTACTTTGAATAATTTATTCTTGCCTGCGGCTGAATCTAGTTGAAAATCAAATCAGATTCTTATTCATGTATGTTTCTATATTTCTCATTTCTATTGTAGTTTATTTCGTATTATGGATGATGACAAAAGTAAAAAGTTGACCTTCGATGAATTCAAAAAAGGTGTTGAAGAATATGGTCTGAATTTTTCAAAAGCTGAAATTGAAGACCTTTTTCGTATTATGGATATTGATCAAAGTGGTCACATTGATTATGAAGAATTTCTGCGCCGATTAAGAGTATGTTTAGAAATATGAAAGAAACGAAATCATATGTCACATAATGCTTTTCATATCAATATTCTAGCCACCAATGAATAATTTTCGTCTTGATTTGATTGCTAAAGCATTTGCTAAACTTGATAAGTATGTAGAAATAAAAATATCCTTTTAACTTAGGGAATATTTACATTTATTTATAGAAATCATGATGGTCAAATAACTGTTGACGATTTACGGGGTCTTTATATAGTGAAGAATCATCCAAAATATATGAATGGCGAATGGAGTGAAGACCAGGTATTGAGACACTTTCTTGATTGTTTTGATTATGGCAATCATAAGGATGGTGTTGTAAGTATTCATGCGTTTTTTTCGTATTTGAAAATCTCCTTCAATTATTGTTTGTAGGTAACACGAGACGAATTTATCGATTATTATTCAGGTGTTAGTGCATCGATTGATAATGACATGTATTTCGATTTAATGATGCGAAATTCATGGAAATTATAAACTTGTTTTTTTGATTTTGGACAAACAAATCGATTGACAAATAGAATTTTTTATAAATGCCGTTTTGTTTTTGTTTTGTTTTTGTGTTTTTTAACGACTGACAATTTTAATGGTTAGTAATACATAATTTCCTATGTTTTCTCTCATGCGTATATGCGACGAAGTGGCGAACTTCAAAACTCATTCATGTATCTATCTAAATTGATCATGATCATGTTCTCTCATATGTACTTTTTTTGCTTTATCTTCTATCTATAAATGTATTGTTGTGATTGTTTCTTTATTTATGGCTCGAACAATAAAATAGACAACAACAATTAGTTGAATACTGTTGCATGATGAAACACACTGAAAAAATTGTTAGACCTATTATTAATAGATATTAGTTGAGTATTCTATGATCAATGAAATGTAGAGTAAAGTGCTGGGACTATAAAGAATAGACTAATAAGTTCGACTTTCTAGGTGATCATTAATACAAACAGATAAACATAGATTTGATTACGATACTAGTTTCTTAGAACATGAAACCTCAGCAGGTAGCAAATGTACTGATGAAAGACTGATTTGTACATCGAGGTCGTCGATTTTATACTGACGGGATGCAAAATATTTATACTTGAGACGAATTCTTATTATTCTTTGAAAACTTTGCTTATGTATACTTGAAGTGAATCCTTATTATTATTTGAAAACTTTGTTTATGTTATGAATTCTTGTACACGAGTCTTGTTGAAACTCATTATGGATATCAAAACCATTAAAAATTGGACTCGTCTCTTTTTTCTATATAACTTCACTATGAAGAGCAAATTTGACATCATCATCTCTGTTATTTATTTGTTGTTTTTCTTCTTTATAGCATATAAAAAATTTTATTGAGTTTTGTTTTCTCTATATATGCACCTAATAAGAATATCACTAAAGAATAGTCTTAAGTGTAAGATACTTGGCGCCTTGCTAAATATCTTATTTTATGTTAGTGCGATTTCGAAATCGTGTGTTGTATTTGATTCCTATGTGCACACATTATTCAATCAATGTACATGTATAATATTACTTTATAAGAACAAGCAGCATGGGTGCTTGACAACGCCGCCATTTCAATGATGACAGCATAAGCTATACAATTTTCTGTAGTATTTTCATTTTCAACTTTAGCCATCAATATACTTAATATGAAACGGTTTGTCAATCGAAATAAAGTAAAATAATAACATAGATTTATTCTATTAAACTAAAAACGCTGAATATCAAATGCTGATGAAAACAAAATTTCCATTTATCTCTTTTGAATAGAATCTGTTGAATGACTTGATTTTTACTCTAGTGTGTACGAAGACAAGAGCTGTCAAATATAGAAGAAGTACAATCATCGTTTGAACCACTGTTATGGCGTAGTAAGTAAGATGATTACCCGGTCAGACAAAATTTTTCAAAAACGCGTTTAAACGCTACAATCGGGAACCGCGATTGCGACCCATTCACACTTAAAAACAAAACGCCATTTATCACGTTTTTCGCGTTTTATTTTCACTTTTAGAGTGTGAAAACGGTGGAAAAGCTCCAGTTTTTAGTGTTAAAACATGCCTTTATTTCTATAATTTTCTCAAATATAAAAACAATGAGTTTTAACGCTCATTTTTTGAATTTTTCACCGTTTTCAGACTCTGAAAGTGAAAATTAAACGCAAAAAACGTGAAAACTGCGTTTTGTTTATGAGCGTGAATGGGTCACAATCGCGGTTCTCGATTGTAGCGTTTAAACGCGTTTTTGAAAAATTTTGTCTGACCGGGCATACGTTTTGTTTGCGACAAAAATAATATTGAAAGATAATACACTGAAAAATTCCTAAAGTATTAAAAAATATTAAACGACGTAGTACTTATATCTATGTATGAGTAATGAATTTTACGACAGATTTCCTATGCGTTCGGATACATATTGTTACGTACAACTTTTCAATAATTTCTTTTTTGATTATTATAATAATTTCAATTTAATAGAACAGTCTTCTTTGTCTTGTATGGCACAACATTTCTCTAAAAATCAAAATACCATTGATCATCACCATTCTCAGAATGTGGATATCTCATTATCTAATCAAAAAGAAAGTCAACAATTACCTACTACATCTTTGCCATCTACTAACTTTACAACAGAACGTTCAGTAGAATTACGAAAAAATTCAAATAATGAATCAGAAAGTCAGACATCGATTTTTTTTTAAATTCTTTTCTTCTCTTGATTTATATAGAAGTCGATTCACATTTATCTAAAAAGTCTGTAACTATTACTGGGTGTAATTCTAAGTCAAGCCAATATGAATCTACACAGATAGCTACAAATAAAATTTGTCAATATCAACGTGATCGATACATAAAATATTGTCATCGTTTCAAAGCAAATCGACTCTATTCCTTATTCATTTCATCGAATGGTATTGAGTGTTATGAAACAAATTGTCAGCCATCTGTATTTACTGCATCAATTCGATGTCAAACAATATCACATGATAAAAATATTGATGCTATCGAAGAAACACCTTTAATGAACGACCAAGATATTAAACAAACTATTTCCTATATATCTTTAACTAATTTATCAAATATAATTGATCATGAACCGAATGTATCCAGAAACGAGTCTAATTCACGATCAACAAGTAATATTTTACTGCATAAGCCATCATTATTTCTTGCTGATATTTTAAGTAAATATATTTTTATTTATTTCTAAAATTTATTAGTTGTTATATATTAGACAAAATGACACAAGAACAACTTGTTAAATCTATTGCTCAATTGACTAAATTGCATGAACATCGTACAAAATCGAATAGTATGTTGATACATATTATCAAAATCATTAAATCATATATATTTTTCTAATGTTAGTTACTCTTGATAAACTGCAAAGAACTACATCACTTCCGGATTTAAGTAATAAACCAACAAAATTACATAGTGTTACTTCGCTATTATCTGAGCGAACACCAGAAAACATAATTCAAATAGAAAATAAAATTCCATCAATATATCTGAGTAAACAAAAGCATATCAAGGAAGATATGATTTCAATACCTATCGATTTAGAGACATCAAGAGATAAATGTAGTACTGATATTAATGAAAAGACAATATTAACTGTTGTTGGTGGAAAATTTCAAACGCCGATGTATGTTTCAGAACCATTAGATCAACATATCATTTCAAGTCCTACAAAGCTAATATCAGTTCCAAAACGTAAATTATCACAAGAAAATTTACAAACCATTCATATTAATGATCCACCAGGAACTACTTCTGCTATGTCGTCACCCATTGTACATCCACTTATAATAAAGCCATCTTCAAGTGAGATAAAATCTAGTATCATATCAATATTTAGATTTATTTATGTATAGTTTCAACTGAATCAAGTAAATCTAATATCGGTACTAATGTTGAAAAAGAAAAAATAAGTCGAAATAAATATTTTTATGAAATAGAGTTTAATGAACAAGTATCGAAATCAAAATATAAACCTTCTAATACATCGAAAATAGAACAAAATAATGTCGAATTTTCGATTTTATCAAATCGCATAGACATAACAACATGTGCTTCATCATTGAATTCTATGACGAATTCAGTACCTATTAAAAATCAACAATTCGATAAAGAAACGAAATCAGAAATAATATCAAAGGAAAAGAATCATCAACTCAGTCAAGAGACAAATCTTGAAAATAATGAAGATTTATTTTCAAAATCTAATATGAAACAAAATCTACATGAGTTATATTCGAAAAATAATATGAATCAATCATTGAAAAACTTTTCGTCATGCAATAAAATAACAGATCACCCTTCTCAGACAAATATATTATTATCATCATCAATACCAATCGAAGAAAAACTGATTTCATCATCAGTATATTTTCAATCGTCAAATAACAAAAATGAAATTGAACATAGTATGAGTAATGTAACTGATCATCTTTCTCAACAACATATCAACATATCGAATACAAATACTGATAATTCATACAACATCTCTTCTACACAACCTTACAAAACAAAACGAATATTACCATTTATGAAAAAACTTGATCAACTTTTTCAATATTCAAAATCATCTGTAAGTTTCAAATCTAATAAAAAAGCAAAAACTAGTTTCAATAAATTATTTCGTTTTATTATGTTTTTTTTTCAAAGCATTCTCATCGGAAAAAATCAACTTGATTAATTATATCTCCAGTAATATCAAAAAAAAAAAGATAACGAGACATTATCTATGTCATCGAATAAATTCGCATTAACATCATTATCATCCATAACTGATACTAATAAATCAATGATTACTCGAACGCCAATAACAACAACAACAACAACTAATCTAATAACAATATCAGATAATGATGATGCTAATAATATTTCCTTTTCTTAATAAAAAAATAAAGATGAAAATGTTTTACTGACTTGTACACATTAGTGACAATCAGATCATATTTCTTTTTGCGCCTTGAATTAAATAGATTTTATTTGATTACATTGATTATGAAAACATATTGTCGACATGAAACGAATAATCAAGCGTCACTACATGATGAGATTAAAAAAGAAAACGTTGGATTTACTCATATTGTTGATTCATATTTTGCACCGGAAAAGCATTTCGAACCGTGGAATTTGTCTGATCCTCCGAAAAATCGAAGTATCTTTCAAAATAGTGAGATATGAAATAAAGCTTTATTTATTCAGTGTTACTTTTTTTTTTTATTCAGAACCTATTCTTATTGTAAATAAATTTAGTTGAACCATCCAAAACATCAAATTTTGTCCGTAACTATGGATGGGATGAAATCGAGCAAAATGAAGAAGAAACAAAACGGTTACGTCAATTAGTCTCGATTTGGGATGCTGAACGAATAGCTATATTAAAACTTCAATATGATCTAGATAAGAATATTTTTAAACGTAAAAAGAATTGTATAAATTAATCATAATGAAAGATTTATTTTCTATTATTAAGGTACATTTGATTATGTTAAACGAATAGGTCAAAGTATTAGATTAGCTCTTTGGCTATGGGTTCATCGTCCAATTAATTGTTCAAATATTTCTAATCTATATCAAAACGAACAACAACAATCTCTATTTCCTGTTACGAATGTTCACAAGTCACAAAATTTTGCTTGTTCACCATGTTCAGAATCATCAAGTTATCCTTTATCAGAGAATATTGATGATCAAGAAAAACAAGATTTTTCCATACCATCGTTCGATATGTTAGCCGATTCACTTTGGTATCAACGTTTTGTTTTGAATGAATCGCAAGAACATTTACCTCCGATAGCTAGAGCTATGAAGAATATGCTCGACAATAACACATTTGTTTGGAATTCTGAAAGTCAAGAAGAAAATGTTTGGCCACATTTTATAAATCAGTATAGAGTGACACAAAATAAAATATTCCTAGGCAATCAATATGAAAACGATGAATTTCAATCATCTTCATCTCAAAAGCCATCATTACCACTCAAATATGCAACGAATGAAATAGAGCCAAACACGAATGTAACAGACACTGATACAAAAAATAAAAACAAAACAGATCGACATTCGCCTAAAGAAACGAATACTTCAATAGAACAGAATACGACTAATATTTCATCATCAACAGACAGTCAACATCTTCTAAAACCAGCTGATTTCTCATTGAAGAAAGACAAAAGAAGTTCAACCAGAAAACAGCAGCAAAAGTTAAAGGAAAAACGTTAGTGAACGAATCATCATTTTGCTTAATCAAAATTATAATTTTCTTTTATCACTTAAGTTTTTATTTCGACTGTAGACAACCAACAATCAAATAATGTAATATCAGTGATTCTCTTGTTTTTTTTTCCACACAGATCGATCCAAGTCAAATGACAAAAAGATCAAAGTTAATAAAGTACGTCGTCGATCACAATCAAAAAGACGTAAATCACGTCGATCATCGAAATCAAAAAGTCGAAGATTACGAAGTCAAACAAAATCAATAGGCCGAAAAATAAATAGTCAATCTAAATTGAAAAACCGAAGGTCTAAAAATCGATCGAAGTCAAAAACACGTAATTCAAGAAGAAAATCAAAATCGAAAAGACACAGATCACGCGGGCGTCCGAAATAAAAAAAAGTTGAAAATCATTTTGACGCTTCAAGTTAAAGAAAAAAAGAAGTATTATACTCTTCACAAAATGAGATAGATTATCAATAAAGGTCGTTGTTCGTTACAAAATTCGCTCATCGATCTAGAGCTATGGAAATTATTTTAAAAAAGGATCTGTTAATTATACTAAAAGTTTAGATAGTGCGTTTTATTGACATTTAAACGGTTTAACGGATGTATCGAAAAGTATAGGTTATGATCAGAATTTTATACTCTTTTCGAAGGTAGACTAAGAATTTTTCTTTCAATTTTTTTCTTGTGAACAATTGAGATGAGCTTTTCTAAGATCCGAAAAATAGTTTGAACGACAAATTTTTCTGTACATTGTTGTACTTTCATTATTGTAAATCGATAGTAAATGTTGAAATTTTTATTAATATATCAGCTCGTAGAGCAGAAGCTACTCTAAAATGATCAAAAGATTTTTTTGTATAGACAAGAGCTCTTGAAAAAGTGCTTATAGTTCACTTAAGTACAACCCACAGCTTCGTTCAATATAAAATTTTGTAAAGAAGCGTTTGCTCGACAAAACAACCGACTCGAATAATATTTGGCACTTTTGAAAAGGAACTTTTATATAGGTTAGCAATAATCTATTGCTTCACCATTCATTTCAATATCTTGCAATTTTTTTATAAATTTTGTCACTAATTTCGAACAAAAATAGGCACAATATTTCTAATCCCATTTTGAAAGAGAGTACAAAATTCTGATCATTGTCCATATTTTTTTAGCTTGTCTGAGATACTTTCAGGCAGATCAAAATGAGTAATTATTTCCGCTAGAAACTTTGGTTCACAATGTCCGTTCAAACTCAATTTTTGAATTGTTCAAAGATTACCTCACTACTCTGAAATAAAAACTAAGATAAAATTTATAAGGCCATATTCAGAAAATACACAATATGCTAGTCTTAATTCATAAATTTTGACTTCCCGGAAACCCTTTCAACGAAGCCAAAGATAAACAAATATTTTGTCTCAAAAATTTCGGCCTGACCGTTATTGAATCAATGTATATGCAATCAATAAAACAGATTAAAGATAAAATCATATCTTATTTTTTTGATTCAAGTTGATTTTTATTTGTAAAAAGTTAAATTTGACAAGGTTAAAAACTTTTATTTTTGAACGCAACTGAAGAATACATTCGACACAAATCACAGAAGTCAATGCATATCATTCGATGTGAAACATAGTCCATGGAAAACTTAGTATTATCATATGTTAATCATCATACGATTTCCATTCCATTCCCTAAGAAATAGAAAAATTAATAAAAGAATTCTAAAGTAACAGCGAAGAATATCTATTCACATCAGGAGGTTTGACTTCTGTTTTTTTCTTGGATATTTCATCCCAATTAGTACTTAATACAGTGCCACCTGATTCCATCTATATACGTAAATACATATGCTTATGATAAAGTAAAACAAAACAAACAAAAAAAGTTTTCATAATAAAGACTTACAAAACTTTTGTTCATTGCTCGTCTTTGTTCATCAGTTCCATCATGATAGATTTGTTGAAATAATCTATATGGAAATTAAATTAATTATTTTCTTTTTTTTTTTTTTTGCAATATTCACAAAATTTACGTACTGATTAAGTGCTGCATCACCTTCAAGTTTTTCGTCTTTTTCTTCTTTCTTTATTTCAACTTCAAGTTTATCCCAATCTTTAGCTTTTTTACTCGATGATGGATACGATGGTGGAATTGATTGCACAGGAGGCGCACGATTCATACTCACTAGAAAAAAAGTAATGTTTCGACTTTATACTTATGAATATATAAAAATATGAGGTTACCTGGTGGAACATTTGGTTTATGTTGAGCATCAAGTGATGTCCATTGTATAGCATCAGCTTTATACAAACGAACTTCAACCTATATAAGAAAATAAAGTCGAATGATCTATTTAAAAATAAAACGAATTTTTAACTTACGTTTGCTGTATTAACTTTAAAATCCGTACGACTACAATTAATTGGATAAGCAAGGTCTAGTTCAAGATTATATTCACTATTTGAGGATGGTAATTTGATATTAACGCTTAACTAAATAGAAAAGATTGGAAAATCATTGTATAATCAATGGTGAAAAACAAAACGTACTGTATTTTCAGTGGATTCAACATGTACTTGATCTCGTTGCACATTTCGAATAGGAATTACAACGACAACACTACTTTCTGATTGATACCAAGTATGACTTTAATGAAAGACGAAATATCAATTTCACTATTTACTTATTAGCAATATTTTACTTAATCTTTTTTGGAGGATTAACCACTGGTTTCGCTTCATCTTGAATTTGATCGTTCGATGCCATAATTTGTGTAACTCTTGGAATTTTACTGTCTAAACACAAATAATCAGCATGCAGGAAAAATAGGGTCAGCTACATACGTTTGATGTGTCACCATCTGATTCATCAACATAATTACGTTAAATTCTTTTCATTTTTACATTAAAAAATTCTGTTTTTTTTAATTTATTGTTATAAGTTTGATAGAAGGTATCGGTTAGAATAGATGTCGTTGTCATACTATGCCATTGTAGGTTTAGCAAAAAAATTGTTCAAGTTTAACAAGAATTTTATAATACTTAATGTTTAAATTCATAATTTCAAATTTCACTGTAATTTTCTAGACTCATTCCAGCAGCGAAACCATTATTACTGAGATATCGATTTTTTAGTGGCTTTATCCCCAAGAAGCTTCAATTTTCAAGCGAAATTATACATTTAAATTTTGACCTGAAACTTTGTTCACATAAAGGCAACGATTAAATTAATCGCTAGATAAATTTTCAGCATTTTTTCACTAAGTCTCATCGAGATATGAAAGTTTTCAAGAATATGCAATTTACCATGATTATTGTAAAAAAAACACGGATATTTTAAAAAATTCATATCTCAAAGAAACTTAGTGGGAAAATACTGATATTTTCCCTAGCGATTAGTTTAATCGTTGCATTTATGTGGACAAAGTTTCAGTTTGAAATTCAAAAGTAAGATTTCTTTTGAAAACTAGGGCTGTATAGAAAAAATCCACTGAAAATTCTACATCTCAGTAACAAAGACCCATCTACTCGAATCACTCTAGCGTGTTTGACTTACTCACTAGATTCTATCGATTGACTATAGTCTCAGCTCGATAACAATTTATCACTTGGGAACCATTTGCCATCACATACAGACATATTGGCACTCAAAGCCAAATTTATCAGTTACGTAGACAAGATAAGTTTTATGTTTTAGATATATTAGCATATGCTACTAGAATTTAACCAGGCTACAATCTCGAAATAGTGGAATTTGAAACTACTTGAAAGCATCGACAAATCTCTACTTATGATTATCAACTAACTTGTGCTCATTTTTCATTATAACAGTGCTGTAGTTACAAAACTCGATAAAGTACATTGTATTCCACGTTTTAAGATGACTATTTGAATCAGCATCGAGCATTTCTTCATTAACTATAAAAAATCTTCAATCATAAAATGAATTTTTCATCTAAGTTATTTCATATTCGGCTCTAGCTTTTCCAATCTTGCTTGACCTGTTTTTTTTGTACAAATGGCATCACATAACAATGAGCAAAATGAAAAGAGAAATGAACAGTTAAAATAATACAATATAACGCTAATGAATAACAAAAGAAGAAGAAAAAGAAAAAGAAAAACATATGTTGGCTGATTAATTTTTTCTATGGACTTTCATTCTCAACAACATTAATAAAATCATTTTCATAACCACCAAAACCACCAGCTGGAAATGCCGAATTTCCAAGACCATATAAATGTCCTGAATATTTTCCTTCATCAATTGAATCTTCAAAAAATAATTCTTTCATTTTAAAAAATGATAATCCGGTCATAAGACTATCACTACCAGCTTGATGTTGGGGACCAATACGTTCAATCTAAAAATAACAAAAATGGATATTTTAATAAATAGAAATTTAAATTAGAAAATTTACTTCAAGTTGTTTAGCTACTTCTTCAAGACCACCTTTAAGACTTTTACAACTCTTCATTAAATATTTGACATCATAAATAGTTGGAAAAAATATTTTTAATAATTCAAAAAAATCATTTTCTGTATCAGGTAATAATTTTCCTGTAAGCATTTTTAATAAATAACCAAAATCATAACCACTGAGTAAAAACAAGAGAAATAATTTAAACAAAAACAGAAATATTTTAAATATAAATAATACATACGCATGAAATGAAAGCCATGTTACGTTTTCCATAAATACAACACCTGATGTTGTTAATAATTCAGCAAATAAATGTGGATCAATACCTTCATCTTCATGTTTTTTAAATTGTATACCAGATTTTTGTAAAAGTTCTATAGAATCTTGTGCATACATATCCATTCTAAATAAATATTTTATTTGAATAATAACGAAAACAAAAAAAGAAATTTATATATATTTACGCCAAATTAAAATTGAAATTAAACTGATATGAACAAACACCTGGTGGACTTCGTCCTTGACTATCCATAAATGTTAAGCCTAATTGAATAATTTTTAAAAAATCAACATTTAATTTTAAACATTGATATTGATATTCTGCTGTTGTTTTAAATTCTCCTAATGGTCGAACAACAATACCCGGAAATTCCGTATCCTAAAACGAAAACAACAAAATCTATATGTTATAATTCAATCAATGTGTTCTTTTATCAAGTATTCTACTCCTCCTATGAGTTATTTATCCTTTAAAAGAAAGAGAATATGAATAAGGTTACTGATGTCTATCATCGGCAGTCCTGTCAGGAACTATTTACTATAGGAAACTGATGAAAAAACCTCCTTAACGGTCCTCGCTACAATTTCAATGAGTATTTGTCTATAGACACTTCATAGTATTGTATTAAAAAAATCCTTAAAGTATTTGGGCTCCTATTGAAATTTGACTAAATTATTGAATTTTGATTTGACGTGGTGCGCATATTAAGAACTCAACTAGACTAGCTTCCATAAAATATTCAGAAGTTTTAATCAAAGTCTCCACGAAATATGAGACTTTCAATACATTAACTGTTTTCTATGGATCCAATTCGGTTCTCTATATACACAAAGTTTCAGATCAAAGTTCGAAAATACAAGTTTTTCGAAACGCTGGAACCTCTAGAAAATACATATATGAAAAGTTCGATAATTTAGTCAAATATCAATAGAAACCCGAGTTCTTTTACAGTTTTTATTCGAACACTATGTAGTACCTTTAAGCAAAATATCATTGAAATCGTAAGACAGTAGCGAAGAAGATTCCCTCATGAGTGCAAACTTCGCAAATAGGTTCTTCTTCCGCTTCAGTATTTAGTAACTTCCTTATCCATATAATGCTTTGATACACATGTTTAAGTGAAAAAAGCTGACTTTGCTTTTATCTGAGTAACAGGATCGATTTCTTTTTACTGTGTTTGACTATCTGCTTTTCTCTGAATGACTCAGTCCGCGTTATTCAGCCAGGATATGAATAATATTGTTTTTTATCTCTCTTCCTCACAGTAATCAAGATCGAAGTCCAACATTCAATCAGGTGATTTCCAAATGACCTCATTCAAAAACAAATATCAATGAAAAAGTAAAGATTGTAACTTGAAAACAGAATGTTCAATTTGGATTTTTAAATATCGGGCAAAACGATATAGATATGTAATTGTGTAATAATTATTAAGTCAATATTTTATTGAAGTCTTATATCTTTTCGTCCACCCAACTACATATTTACTTTTCTTATTCATATTCAACGCTATCGTAAAAAATAAATTTCTTTAGTTAATTTGAACTTAATTTGTTAATAAAAACTTCATAACTATTATATTGTGAACCTATTTTACAATTGAATTTTCCTGAAAGAAGCACAAAAAAAATCATACTAACCATAGCAACATAAGGATATTTGAGAATAAGTTTTCGTATAGAACGAAATTCTTCTTCAACATTGTGTGCCCAAACATCTTTAATTGTATATAATGGAATTGGTTCTTCGGGCATGATTACAATATTCTTAAATAAAAAGAAAAACAATTATTAAATTAAATATATTTTAAATAAATTTACTAGAAATAAAGAATCATTATCGAAATGAAAAATGACAAGAAAAAAAAAACGAATTAAAATATTTCTATAATTGTTTAATAATAATACGTTCAAACCCGAGCAATTATCGATAAAAAATAAATAATATTCTTAACTTATGTATACGTCGGTCGGACGAATATGATGATCTTAGTAGTAAGACAAATTTTACTAATTCTTTTATAACCAATCTGGAAAATTTTATAGTCAGCGACATCTAACAATCACTGTATAAAGGAAAAAAAAGAATACGATCTGAATTTAGTTTATTTCATATAGTAAACGATAGAATTTACAAACAACAAAATGAAAGAAAAAAACAATAATAAAATTATCAGTTAAAATAAAGCTCCCTTCCCAAAAAATAATATATATTCATTCGATATTGTTATCCGTTATGCTGACTACCATTTCCACATTCTTCCATACATTCTTTTTCACTTTCAAAACGATTCTTGTTACCTAAAAATTAATAGTAGATAGTTGTTTTCCTTCTTATAAATATCATTTTATTTTACCTCCACAACCACCATAAACAAATTGCTCACATCGCTCCGATGCTGGATTAAAATAAAATAAATGAAACATTCCACGACATGGACCTGTATCATATGATAATTCACATTCAGCTGGTCTTGTACAGTTGACCAATATTATCGAACAACAACATGAAAAAATAAGCAATGTAATAAGTACTTGATTCATATTACCTTTCTGATATCTAAAAGTAAATGAAATCAAAGTGTTTTTAAATACATGAAATATGATGAAAGAAAAGGTAGGCTGATATATCATGACTGATTCATATCGACGTGGACCAAAAAAATATGACGGATTATTTTTCTTAGAAATAAAGAAACGTTCGTTTTCTTGCTTTAATCAAGTAAGCTTGAGTAAGTTAAAAGAAAAACCTACTCTTTCTAATTAGCAACAGTCGAGTCATTTTTTATTGCACAACAAAAAAAAGTACTTTCCTTTTCTTTGAAAAGTAAATGACGAATGAGTTATTTTCGTATAGAACATTTCGCAATATAGGTCGTCTTAACTTATTCCGCGTCAAATTTCGTATATATCGTATTAAGTAAAATCAATAGAATTCTTTGAACATTCAAATTACATTAAAATGCGCGACATTTCAGACTTTATGCAACGACATCATAGAATCCTTTTTTTCAACAATTAGCATAGGAATACATTCAGAAATCTTAAATTTCGTAGATCTCAGCTCATGGCTATAAAGTACAGAAAGTAAATCTAACCACTTCATGTTTTTTATTGCAATCATATGATTTTTTTTTCAGGTGAAACAGATTGATAGTGCTACGAATTATAAAACTATTCAATACATTCAGGCTTTGTTTAATTAAGCTAAACATAATATTCGCAAACTTAATTATAAATTTTGTACTGTTGACTCATTCTAGATGTCTAATAAAACGACGAAACCGATAGAGAGCAAGATAAAGATAAAAACGAGGAACTCCATTACGCTTATGAATACAAAAGAGTAAAGCAACTTAACCGTCGAAGAACAATGAATAGGTAAGAACAAGGTGTATTATTTAAAAAAAATTAAAAATAAGAACATCTCAATTCAAGATAAATCTTCTAAACGATATCTATCTCAAGAAACTAAAATATTCTTCTTCCTTAATCCCCAATGAAAACATTTAATTACATCCGCTTCTCATTTCGTCTAAACTAAACAAATATTTCATGAAAAATTTCTTTTATTTGTTTTTCACAATCTATATATATATATTTATCTTTTCACAAGTTGTTACACATAGTGCATACAAAGAAAAAATCCAAAGACAGGAAAAACTACAAACACAGCGACATGAATAAAGACGAGAAATACACACGACCTGAGCAAATATCGTAGAGATCAAAAAAAATAAACAAACAAAAATTTAAAAATCAGCATCAAGAGCTAATTTATGTTCAGTTGCAGCGGCCATAACACCGGCTCGTTGATAATCACCAACACGCTTTTCAAAAAAATTTGTTTTACCGGTTATTGATATATTATGCATAAAATCAAAGGGACAATCACAATGATAAATCTGAAATAAAAATAAAAAGTATTTTAAAATAATCTAAGATAAAACATTAAATTTACTTTTGAAAAACCAAGCTCAACTAAAAGTCGATCAGCAACAAATCTAATATATTGTGCCATAGCTAATGCATTCATTCCAATTAATGAACATGGTAAAGCATCAGTAAGAAATTCAATTTCAATATTTACAGCATCACGAAGAATTTCTTCAATACGTTCAACACTTGGCTTACGATTTATATGTTGAAATAATAAACAAGCAAAATCTGTATGTAAACCCTAGAAAAACATACAAAAACAAAAGTTCAATCAATCCTAATTAATATTATATTAGGACAAACTTCATCTCGACTTATTAGTTCATTACTAAATGTTAAACCAGGCATAACACCACGTTCACGTAACCAAAAAATAGCTGCAAATGAACCACTGAAAAATATTCCTTCAACACAAGCAAATGCAACTAAACGTTCAGCAAATGGAGTTTTTTCATTCATCCAACGTATAGCCCAATCGGCTTTCTTTTTAACATAAGGTAATGTTGAAATAGCATTAAATAAGATCTCACTTAAAAAAGAAAAAAAAATCAATTTTCAAAATACTTCTTATACATTTTTTGTTTTCATACCGTTCACGTAGATCTTTAATATATGTATCAATAAGTAAACTATACATTTCTGAATGAATATTTTCAATAGCTATTTGAAAACCATAGAAACAACGTGCTTCGGGAATTTGTACTTCAGATGAAAATTTTTCTACCTAAAAATTCAAATCAACAAAATCAATACTTTCAGAAAATTTCATTTTTTTTTGTCATACCAAATTTTCACCAACAATTCCATCACTAGCAGCAAAAAAAGCTAAGATATATTTAATAAAATATTGTTCATCTGATGTTAAATGTAACCAATCTTTTGTATCATTAGCTAAATCAACTTCTTCACATGTCCATATGGATGCTAATGCACGTTTATAAAATTTCCATATATCATGATATTTTATTGGAAATAAAACATAACGAGAGGGATTTTCACGTAAAAGTGGCTCATCTATTTCTTTTGATTTTATATGACAATCCTAATAAAGAAAATGAATGTCAAATTGAAATTAAAATTTTTAAGAAAATAAAGCGAACCCGTGATTGTTCAATATAATTTTCAAATAAATTCACATCATTATTATTTGAAATCTTTAAAAATAATTTCATATATATGAAATATGAAAAGTTAAGAAAAGAAAACTTACAGTTGGTAAGTTTGCTGCAATATGGTGTATACCATTTGTGGGTGAAATATTAATGTCACGCATGATATTAGTATTTTTCTACGTGATCTATAAGTATAATTCAAAATGAATGTCATTCCATTCGATCTCTCGGCTATTTATATCGGAAAAAAACAATAACCTCTATTATGTTTTTCAACGATTTAGTCTTTCTTAGTTTGAAAATTAAATGAACCAATCATATAAGATAGTCTTTGTTTCTGTTCAGAAGTTCTAGACGAATCAGGAACCGAGGCGAAATGGATGGAATATATATACGTTGTTATAAAAAAAACGAAGCTAACTTCAATAAGATGAAAAACGATGAGGCCTAACACGTATATATATACTTGTTCAATTCTCACTCAAGGTGTGATTGCACAACCATTGAGAAAGTACAAAAAGAAAAAAAGAACTATGACGTCAGTTGTCATCTGACTTATACTTATAACAAACCAGAAAATAGTTAAGCGGTGTGTAAATAAATAAATAAATACAGGACATTTTCTTTTATTAATTTCCATGTCTGAGATGAATGATCAAAATAGGTATAAATTAAAATGGCTTTTTAATTTGAATATTATACGAAATAAAAAACAGATCTTATTTTAAAGCATACCATTTGTATGTTTAAAAATTGTCGGTAGATATTAAATTGTTCCATAAATGAGATATGGTTGGCTCATCGTGACTTTCTGAACAACGAAAATTTTTCGACTAATTCCCTTTTTGTTCATGTCAAATTCATTGTATATGAAGTGCAATAGTCTCTAAAAGTTCATTTGGTACAAAGAAATTTGATAAGATAAATCGATAACGCAATACTGTCACTGCATTACATTATGATACCAAGGCCATATTTATTTGTGAAAGACCTCCAATGTATTGTTTACTCGTTAATATGTTTACGAACGGACTAATAATTATTCGAAAACAGGTACGTGTTCAACTATGCAATTTAGAGAATTTATGCATTCAAGAGAAATAGATAAAGAACAAAGAGAGCAACAATGTGTTTAGTTCAAAGTTGCATGAGAAGTCACATAACCGTCAATGGTTTTGTCGATATTATCTAACGAATTATGTAGATTAAATTGCTGGTTTTAGCAAGGCGTATTTCTCGTCCTAGAATGGATCAGAAAGTTAGGTTTTTATGATAAAAGATAAGGAATTTTGTATAGATTTTATTGAAATATTCTTTTCTGAATAAGTATGGACCGATATTTTATAGGCTAAAAATTTGATCAGCTATTTTACTTCTTTTTTGAAAAATAGACAATATCAATCAGACTTTCACACGTCAGAAAATTCTATTTTTCTTAAAGGACTTTCTCAGAACTTCGTCTTACAAAAACTTATCCTTTTTTATGTAAATAGATACAGATTTTAAGCTCTATAAAATGCTCATTTTTAAAAGACGACTGACTTATTTTCTAACCGAATAAGAAAGCCGAAATGTTTTCATTGATAAGAAACGGCATGAAAAGTAGATACTTGAGCATATTTTGTAGACGGTTTTCAATACAGTACAATATATTTCCAGAGTACGACTTATGACTAAAAAACAAAGACGTGCCGATAAATTTTCATAGAACTTTTGAATACCGGATACGAAATTATTGAATAAATAGCAATGGTACTGTTTTCTAGTGAAATGTTGAACAAGTGATGTTTCTCTAGCATCACATACATTTTAGTCTGCATAATAATGGTACATGTTTATTAAAAATAGAAAACATCAATACAATCTACACAACATTCTTCATTTTTAAAAATATAGAACCAAATTTGTTGGGTTCAAATTAGCTCAAAAACAATAGTCTATCAAAAAATTTTACTGAATTGTTTGAAGAATTTCGATGATATTGAGTATTTTATTAGTTTTTTTACTGCATTTCATGCTTGCACCATATATCGCAAAGGAAAGAAAATCACAAAAAAAACGAGTTATTAACTTCCTCTCTTTGATAATTTCATATCTCTTTATTCTAGAATTAAGAACAACATATTTCAAATGGTACTCAATAAACTAACGAATTTTGAAAGAAATCAAATGCTATGAGAATTATGAATTTTTCATTACGCATATAAATGAAGTTTTATAAGAAATGATACTTTGAATATCATAAAAATATTCTTATCAGATATACATTTCTAGATTATTATTTTTATATTTGCAACAAAGTCACTGTGTCATCTTCTATATAATCGATATTTTATATATATATATATATATATATGCAATGTTGACTTCATAATTTTCTTCTAATGAATTCAAAACGTTTCATTGTGAAAATATGAGAATTATATTGATAATCCTCATGACTTACTCTGTATTCATTATTCTCTCGTCTTCATCAATTGATCTTCTATTTGCAAGTTATGATTACGTAGTCGAATTATTCTTAAGATTTGATAAAGAGATGTCAAATAACCAAGATAAACTTCGAATGATAACTTTTGTCTTTACTTCAATTAAAACCATATCTACAAATCAGTGCGTGTGTTTATCAAGCACATTGTTATAATTTGAAAAATATACAAAGATTTAACAAATCAAAGTTTTTAAATTATTTTTCTTCAGAGAATTTCTCTGTTGATGATGTCTAATATGATTTTATTATATGTTACGCATATTCATGTAAGTACATGTGATAAAAAGATAAATGATATATTTGCATGATATATAGCAGCAAAGTACATTAATTATCATTCTGCTATTCAGAACACATTAAAATGATATATGGATTTATCTTCTATTAAATAGACGCACAAAAACAACAAGCAAATAAACATTTTAGTCATGAACGGACAAGTATTTCGTATAATCTCACTAGCATTTTTTGTGTTCATCAATGCAGAATGGATAAATAATGATAACGATGTTAATTCAGATTTAATTGACAAACCTTTGGTTCGTCGTTATTTTTTGGATAAATATGTTTCATTGAAATCAATAGAAACTTCAACATTTTCTGAAGCTCATCGAAAATTTCAAAATGATTCATTAGATATTCATAATATCTTACGTGCTCGTCATTGTGTACCACCATTAGTACTCAATGAAGAAATAAATATACGTGCTCAAATATATGCTGAACATCTTGCTAGAAAAGATGGTAAATTAATACATAGTACTGATCGGCATGATCTTTTTGGAGAAAATCTTTATGCAATAACACGTAAAAGTCCTATTACCAATCTAAGTGGTATTTATTTTTTTTTTTTTTATCAAACAAAATATTGTTTATGATTATTGTTTTTAGCTGCTAAAGTAACACTTACATGGTATGCAGAAGTTGCTTTATATGATTATAATAAGCCAGGTTACAACAAAAGTATAGGTCATTTTTCACAAATTGTTTGGAAAGATACAGAAAGACTTGGTGTTGGATACGCTACGGCAAGAGAAGGTCGTAAAATGTTTGTTGTTGCACAATATGGACCACCAGGTAACTATGACTTTGAATTCAGTACATGTGTTCTTAGACCATTATGCTAATTATCAAAATACAAACTTATGTTTTCTATTGCCTTGAATTATTTTTTCTTTGTCTTGTTTTGATTAAAACATTTTTGAAATAAACACAATACATTTGAAGACAAGAAAAATATTTAATACATACTAAAGCAAAAGACAAAACTAGAAACTAAAATGAAAGGTCTCTTTCTATTGCTGTGAAACAGCAACTAATGTCAAAGAATATTTTCAAAATTATTTTAGAAAAAAAAGAACAAAATAGATTGTTCTTTAGTCATTTTTATTGCGTAACTTTATTCTTTCAATCTGTTTTTTTCTTCTATAAATCATGAAATTAAATAATAAGACAAAATAAATTAATTTAAAGGCAAAAAATCGACTATAATAATAACGGAGAGAGGAAGACATGAGCTTGTCATGGCAAGACCAACATATCTAATACAATAATCTTCATTATGATTGAGAGTTTTGCTTTCACTACAACTAACATTACATATAGTTATACTCTGTATGAAGAATCCAAGAATATATCAATGAAAAGTATATTTTTTATCATTATATTTGAATAAGAATGTTCATTGACTGTAATCGTATTCTTTTAAACAATTTTCTATATAATAAAAGATCAATTGTTACTTCAAGAGATATATATAGAGAACTACTGGCTTTATTATATTGATTATTCAGTTGTTATCTTCAATTTCGCATATGTCTTAATAAAAGATCTCTCGAAACAAAAGTTACTCCTCTTTTTTCGGAAACACATTGCACGTTTTTGATAATTATATAAGAATTTTAACATGAATGCAGTATATTAAAGAAATGTCTATATATAGGTCATTGAAGTAATAAATAAATCAATTTTACAATTGATCTAAAAGATATTAATTTCTAAATAGAAACATATTACAAAAAATTCGAGTAATCTACATTGTGAAATTTGGTTAATTCATTTGACATGAGTAATTTTATAATAAAATCTGTATATCTATGATAGTGATTCTTATATGATCGATCTTATGATAATCTATTGTTCATTGACGAATAGAATGGTTGTGATTATTTTTTCAACCATTCAAGAATAAAATTTTTTTTTTGAAGTATTGCTCATGATCAATCTTTGCAGAGCATATATTTGTTTTCGTTTTTAAAGTATCGAAATGTGACTTCGTTACTAGGATCAACCGTAAACAAATTCTAGAAGATATACAGCTGAAAAAACTTGCTTTCATTTTAAACTTGAATACTCTTCTTTAAAAAGAGAAATAGTTGTTAAATGTTTTCTTGTAACAATACGAACAATAACAGTATTTTATATATTTGTTTTTGCATAAATCGAAATTATCTAAGAGAATGATGTTAATAACAAAAAAACAAAAAAAGAAAAGATTTTCCTAGAAAAAGAAATTCTATGTTGTTACTGCTTTTACATTTAATAATTCATGAAGATTATTATTAATCGTAGTTAAATTAGATTTCCATGATTCAAGTTTTTCTTTTAATGATATCCAATGCTGTTTTGTAAATGTACGTTGTGCTGTATTGTCAATAATAACTTTTCGTGCAAGATGATCAATTTTACAACCTATCATTTTTGTTCGTACAGCTAAAATAGATTTATATGAATCACTTTAAATATCTTTTAGAAAAAAAATGTTTACCTTCAATTATGAATGATTCAATATCATCAGATGATATTTGCATTTCTTTTTGAATTGCATCAAATGTTAATTCTTTTTCACTTTCAGCTATTTGAAGAAATGTTAATAAACGCATTTTCGTTATATTTCTTTCGTGTTTAACACCTAAACAAAATATTTTAAAAAAAGAAAATAATAAAGAATATTTTTGTTCATACCTGATGATTCAATAAATGATTTTTGTTTTGAATAAAATTCAAGATAATCTTGTAAACGACCAAGAACAAAAATATTTAATAACTAAGAAATAATTTTTAAATAAATAAATGAAGTTTTAAATAGAAATTTTACTTTATGAGTATTTTCTCCTTCAAGTATTTTTACAGGTTCGAGTAAAAGAAGATGATCCATTATAAATACATTTGGATCATTAATACTATTGATAATACATCTATAATATGAATTTAAGAAAAAAAGATTACTTATAAAAATTTCGTTTGTAAATAATCATACTTAAATGCATCTGTACGAGCTTTTGATGCTGTTTCTTTAGTATATGTACCAAGTAATTCAAGTAAAAGTTGTAATGCATTTGTTCTAAATCAGTATTTTTTAGATAAGAATAAACTTTTATGTTTAAGAAAAAAAAAGTTACATACGAGTCACCAATTGCTGCATATGCTTCATGCATATTTCTATAGAGTTCTTGAACTTGTTCAGTTGATACTTTCCATTCTTTAACCCACATTTTCACCTAAGTTATAAAAATATAAATTGAATATTTAGTCAAAATAGTTTCTCTTCTCTGAATTTTATTTAAAAAGAAGAAATATACCTGACTTATTCCAACTGATACAGCATTGATACATCTATGATTTCGAGCACATTTAATTAAATCAATTAGAATGCGATATTTATCTGTGTTAGCATGTTCTGGTATTACATAAATTAAATTAGTTAACCTGTAAAACAGAGAATTAAAGTCTTCATTGTCAGTTCAAAAAAAAAAGATAATTTCAACTCACACTCGAATTTTCATTGGTCCATATTTTTCAGGTAGATTGGCATTGACAATAGCTTCCGAAAAATTTAAAATAGGTCGATTTATTTTATCTTCTGGAACAACTAATATTAAACTCATTACAGAATTAAGAAACATTTCCATTTCTAAATAATTGAATTTATTTTCTTATGAAAACAAAAAAGAAATTCTTTACCGCCTTCTAATAAAGAATCTTTAAGAACATTTCTTAATTCACATATAATCGATTCAACTTTGCTTTCAAGATCTTCCGAACTAAAATCTAATGCTGGTTCAGCACCGTGATCGCGCATAAATTTTTCAATATCTTTTAACTAAAAAAAACCACAAGTCAATAAATAAAATATGCAATCAATATCAATCTCACTTGTGGTTCAGGTTCTATTTCTGAATAAACAGCAGCAACACATGTCGCTATAGAAATCAGAATGAAATTCCTTTATAAATAAAACAACAAAAACAACAAAAATAACTCACTTGGAATATCTTTCATTTTTTATATTTTGTATCTAGAACACACATACATTTATTATTCAAAGCATTTTTTTGTCCAACATAATACAAAAAACAAAACATTAAATACATATCTGTTTGTCAAAAGAGAAGACAGTTGATGATATATATATATATATATATGAAAGAGAAATATTATTGCCAATACACACAAAAAAAAAATATCCATTTTGGCATGTTAACATATTTAATTTTCTACAGAATTATATCCTAGTAATTATTCTTTTTTTTAATTCACTGTTGATAAAAAACAAATAAAATATAAAGAAAAGATTCTATTCAAGTTCGTTCACAAATGATCCATTAATGAATGTATTATTATTATTATTATTATTATTATTATTATTATTATTATTCAATGTTTGCTCTTGTTGAATTTGATAAAGAAATGATTTTGCTAGTTCATATTGTTTCATTAAAGGTAAACCTTGTGTTAACGTTAAAGCTGCTTCTATCCGTATTTGTTCAATATGACATTCATCAATTAAACGCAAACGAATATCATCAATTGTACGGAGTTGATCAGTATTATTTGTTATTGAATCCAAAATAGGACTAGAAAAAGAAAAGAATCTTTCATTAAGAACTAATTTACTAGTTTATGTATTCTTTGACAAGCCAAAAGGCCATGACAGAGGGATCCTTTCTTTTCAAAGTTTGAGTCTTTTTAAACAAGTTAATAGCACTGCTTTTTTTTTGTATCTGAATTGCCCTTAATAGAAATTATGATAATAAGTAAGCACAACTCGTATAACAATTTTAAAATATCAACTTCCAATGTCATACAAAATGAAAATTTTAAATTCCTATTTTTTACTAATCCATTTCTTTTTAAAATTTTAATTTTAAAAATAATTCTTTTTCTTTTTGAAAAAAAACATAATTTCAGAACAGCGGATGCAGTTTATTTATTCTCATAGACTGAAGCATTACATATTTTGCAGTTAATGAGCAGCACTTTTGATGAAACTTACAGCTAGGCAATGAATTCTTTTTAAACTATTCATGAACTTCTACTGCCATGGTCTTCACCAGGATAAAAATAAAATTGTAAAATTAATTTATGTATTCATGATTGTTATTGATCCTTTGGCGACGGCTTATTAAAAAAAAACTTTCAAATGGCGCGTATATATCAAGAAAAAGAGCGAATTTCGTAAAGAATCATCAAACTCCATAAGATTCTTGAATTTTGCAGTCGAGTAGAATAGCGCTGAATCTTATGGAATCTTGCAGCTGGTTCCATGAAGAACCCATATCATAATATAGATCTTATAAAATCTAACAACTGATGGTCTGCAACATAAGAGCTTTAATGAAATCTGCAGCGCCATCGAACAATTGTAGCTCTGGGATTTTACCAGATTCTGTTTGAGTTCATGATGTTTTACAAGACTTTGAGTATAGAGATTTTATATATTCTTGAATACTTTTGGACCCGAAGATTGACTTGTTTCTCCTTGATATATATGCATAATGATACCACATGATGATACTGTATGAAACTGGCTAAGACGAAAAGAAGTGAATACTGCTATAGCCTAGTAAAGGCAGATGATCGTACAAATTGAAATCTTCACAAAAGCCTAAAACCTATATATACGTTTCCTGTCGCCAAAGGGTTCAACACGCTTATTTGATCTCGAAATAATGTATCTGTAGATTTATTTACCTGGCTATATGATTGAATGTCCTTGTTTGATTATTAGCACTATTGGGTAACATAACCATAACAGAACGAGTTGGTGTTAAATCTATTGATGTAGTTGAACGTAGAGCTATGAAATATTATAATAAGACTATACAGAAAACAATTTTATTTTAAATTTTACCAAGTGAATCATTAAGACTTTCGCTTGATGATGCTGATGAGAGTGGTTGTTGATTTTTTGTAGGAACTCTTTGAGGTAATAATAAAACGTCATTATTATGTAATGAAGGTGGTAATGGAGGAGGTAGAGTCTGATGAGCAAATTGTTGAAAATTATTTCTCGATATTGTATCAGTCGATGCACGATTTCCATTCATTTTGATGGTTGCAGGTCGAGGTGGAATAGGTGGAGGTATGGAAGACATAATATCTAAAGAATTATTGTTATTCTATTAAAAATTAAAAATATTAAATAAAATATGAATAATTTCAAAAAAAAAAAACAAATTATACTTGATGAGAATTTTCATTATGTAATGGACGAGCTATAGCAAGTGATTGTAAATTTTGAACATTTGGATTAGCATCTAATGTTTGCTAAAATTAAAAAAAAAAGAATATAGATATAATTATTCATAAAATGAATATAAAACTTTATTGTTTTACATCATCAAATTCATTCGATCCACTTGGACTTGATTCTTTTCTATTCATTGCTAAGGCACTATCAAATGGATTTACAACAACTGATTCAAAACCTTTAATTTCACCACGACAAAATGGACATAATGGTGGTGGTTTAGCACTATTTTGATTCTAAACAGAAAACAAAAATAACTCAAAAAAGCAAAAATTCTTTTTAAAAACTTAACCTGCCAAGCGATTAAACAACTTTGACAAAGTAAATGTCCGCATGGTTGAATTTTACAATCTTTATTATTAACTGAACATATTTTACATAGTTCAAAACAAGTACCCATATCACAATATATAGCATATTGTTCTTCAGATACATATATACGATCAGATTCTGTTGGTCGTAATGCTGATGAAAGATCAATATGAATATTTTTTCCATTAGGATATTTATAACTAGATGCATATTTTATTTAAATTAAATTAAATATGTAATTTAAACTTACTATCCTTCTCGTTCACCATCAATTAATGATTGAATTAATGGTTTTGTTTGTGGTATGGTTTGAAGAATAGTATTTTGAGTTGTTACATATCCAATAGCCCATTGACCAAGACGTGTACAACTTAATCGAAAAACATAACTACCTGGTTTATCAATATAATTTGTTAGAATTGCTTTCACTTCATCATAGGTCATAAATGCCATAAAACCTGGATGCGTGACAGCTAGTAATTTCCAATTTGTTAATAGAGATGACCATGGATGAAATAATCTATTTTATAAAAGAATTATAAGATTTAATTAACTAACAAAAGATATTAAGACTTAGTAAAATTTTATATCATGTTCTTTTTTTCTTAAAATATCAACGTAATTTATTCAGTATTTTGCGAACGATAGAAACTTCAATATGATTGTTATTTTGAATTTGAATTTGAATGAATAAAATATATAAACCGAAAGAAAAACAGCGCACTTCAAGCTTGAAGTCTTCGGTACTTCTTTCTTAATATAAACAATCAATGATTACAAGAAAAAAAGAAATTTACTCCAAAGTGAAAATAAGACATTGAGATACAGCATCATTTCATTAATGACTTTTAATAAGGATTAGAAACAATGAATAACTATTAGTAGAAAACTTTCTTCACTGTTATTTAATGTACTACATGATTAAAGAATTACACGATCATGATTGTAATATATACGTTCAAGATTTCAAATATTTATTCAGATATTTAATGTTCAAATTTAAATCTGAGAAAAACTCTGACAGTTCGTATGCCACATTTAACAACAGCAAAAATACATAAGTTGATTAAATCCTATTATATAAAGAAAAAACTGAGAAAGCCACGTAATCAAATAAGTTACTCATCATCGTTATTTTCAGTATGAACTAAATATCAGTGTACTGTATAATCGTGATCCTGGCAATGATCGAAAAGAAATTCGTGATTATGATAATAAAATATCAATCACAGAGAGTACACTACTGTTACAATCATTTATCCTTTCTGCTTTAGTTGTGTAGTTAAAATTTCGAATATCGCATAGAAGAGCGTATAATGTTTTAAATAGCTAAAAAACAAAATTGCGTAGAAAAGAATAGAAATGAAAACATTAGTAGATCATGTATGCATGCATAAAAATAACTACAGAATACTTTGTACATTTGTGAGAAATCTGATTTCATTCGCGGCGAGAGGAATAGCAAAGAATTTACTTTTTAAACTTTTCATTAAATTATAGTTGATAATTCTCTACATAACAGAGAACATAGAATATATAAAACAACACTTAATCAATCATTGCTATCCATCTCCGTCTTGTTAATTCTTTTAATCAGCAAACTAGATCTGTTCCATTCCTATTATATCATCGTTTCTATCTAATAATTTATGTATAAATCAATTAAAATAAAAGCATCTGTCTCAAAAGAATAAGTAGTTCTTAAATCAATTAACATCTAATTCAATAAAATAAATATAAGATAAGGCGAAATTTTTATTCATTATATAAGAAAATGTTTACCTTGTAAAAACATCAAATTCGAATATCGACACATGATTATTATTTGTTAAATCAATGGTATTTTGTAATGCTGTTGCTTCATTAATAGTTTGAATTGGATGAATATGATTTAATTTTTCTTTAAATTCTTCCCAAGGTACAATTGTACTAAAAAAAATTAAGAAAAAATGATTATTTCATTGTCAAAAGAAAAGAATTTTTTTTAATTATGTACCGTTCATTAAAATTAGACTTCCAAAAATCATTTGCTTCTTGTTTAGTTAAACGAAATTTTTCACCTTCATATATTCCTCTATTAAATAAAGATTTTAATTCAGCTAAATTATGCGAAAAATATAATGAAAGTTTTATTAAATATTTTCTATATGTTGATTGTTCATCATACATATGATGACCAGCACGTTTAAAACAATCAATTGTTTTTGTACATTGTTCAATAAGATTATCAATAAATATACGAAAATATTCTATATCATTTAATATATGTAAACGATCATCATAATTATTAATTATTTCACGTAATGTTTGATATAAATCAGGTAAAATATCAAGCATATAAGGTGGAGAATTTTTTAAATTCATTTTTGGCATTTGACAATATTTTACAATACGATCCATTTGTTTCCATACTTTTTCAATAGAACGTCGATCAATACGGTTTATGGAACGATGTTGAGAATTTGATAATATTGGATTAGTTGATATATTAGGTGTTGATGGTATATCATTTGTTGATGATTGAATTGTTACTATTGATGGAGAATCTTGTCGAGAACCAAGAATACGTCGTCGTAAATTAGATGCTGCTGCTTGGGCCATTATTTTGATTTGATTTCTATGAGATTATTATATCATCTAGAAAAAAAAAATTCTTAAGAGAATTTGAAAAATTTTAAATTAAAAGAAAATAATAAAAAAAAAAGAAATGCGTGTACAATTAACTTTTGTTTAGTAAGAAAAAAAACAATATTAAGGTTTTTTTCTTTCTGTTGACTGAGACATATATTCTCTTTTGGAATTGTATATGATTTCTTTTGAATACGAGATCACATTTGAAATATAAATACGAATATATGCAGGAAATATAACAAATCACGGTTAAAGGCTTTAAACATTATGCATATTTTGTAAGTCGGTTGCTTCGTTTGATTTTTTCAGATCACATGGTAATAACCATAACATCATTGGGCCTAAAAATAAAAGATTAATCAAACAGTTTTCCTTTAGTTTTCTTTTTTGTTTACCAGGCCCGAAAACTTTTCGCAATAAAACTTTTGTTGGTGGTAATATTTGTGATGCCATACGAGAGTTATCATCTAACTTTAATGTATCAATTAAACTTCGATCATTTAATATTGTCTGAACTTGATCGACGAAAATAGTAATAACAAATAAACCAAATAAACATGATTCAACACAAATTATTATTGAATGAACTCTGCATAAATAGAATAATTATTTGCAAAAAAAAAACAAAATCTATTCTGTATTAATACATACATTAGTGAATCATTTTTCTGTGAAAAAACAATTAATGACCAAATTACAAATGCCAATACATAGATACTAGTAACTCCTATACAAAAAAAAAAAACCAAACAAAAAAAATGCTTTTTTCTGTTTTTCAAAATTTCAAAAGGTTTTTTTACTTACCAATATAAAAAAGAAACAAAATAAAATATTTTTGATTAAATTCGCCGACACAATTATTAATCCCTGATAAATAAAATTATAATTTTCAAGCAATATATTAACATTCTACTTACAAGGACAATGATGATCTAATCTAAAATAGAATTTACAAAAATTATCTTTTAATAAAAAAAAATAAAAATAATCTCGAGACTTTCTTTCGCATCAAAAAGTAATAAATACTGTCATTTAATCATGAGATGGTAAGTTTCTATTTCCGAGAAATTTAAATAAAAGCACTGTAGAAATTTCACGGAAATTGATTTTGATACTCTAACATGCCACACCCCTCTAAAATTGACATTGTCTCAAGTACATTTAAATTGCATGAAAGTTCCAGAATATGTTGAGGTTGTAGTCTAGAGGTTATGTTAACATGTTTAGTCCTATATCATGACATTTTTGGGAGATAATCAACCAACAAGAATCATTTGATAACCCATAATTCTCTATGAGTTTTCATTATAAATATTTAATTTTGTTTTTGTTTAAAACAGCATATCATGATACAGGACATGGTAGAGCCTTTTTTTTTATAAAGTTCTCACTTTTTAAATGGAGAAAAGTTCTGTGTCTTGAAAAACTGTTAAACAATGGCGCTCTAATTATAAAAGTACTCTTTTACTTAGGGTGTACCAAAAGTTCTGATCACGACGTTACATAGCCATATAGTAAGCTTAAAAAAAACTTTCTTTCTATATAGTCTAATAGAGAAAAGAGTGCTCTATTTTGCTATGCTATTTGATCATACTTCAAATAATAATATGATAATAAATTTTTGATAACACTTTTTTTTTTGTTATCATTTGTGCTCATAGTACTAGATCACAAAGGATGAGGCAAGTTAATTTTCAATCCTCCAATGCGTTGTATTTACAATTAAAATATACCATAAGATGCAGCGTGAAAAGCTCTACAATTTACATAAAACAACTTGCTTTATAGTTGTACTTTTCATTTTCAAAATAAACAAAGTTTTAAGGGGCCAAATTTTGAGCATTGCAAAAATTGGTGGCACGGAATTTTCCTTCTTTTTAAAACAATTACAATAAGCTTCACTGTGAAGACTGTAGAGCTTTTCACGCTGCATCTTGTAGTGTATCTGGTTGTTAATACAATAAAGCATATCAGATGACAAAACGATGACATAAAAAAAAATGAATTCGCCATGTATCAAAAACATTATAAATTTCGCATGGTTGAACTTTGATCTTCCAAAATATTGTCCATTTTGAAAACGAAAAGTTCAACTATAAAGTGGTCATATGTAAATTGTAGAGCTTTTCACGCTGCATCTTATGGTATACTCTGGTTGTTAATACAATGTACTAGGGGATTGGATACTGCAATCCAAAACTTACTAGACCACAGACGATAACGGAAAAAGTCTTATCCAAAATTTATTATCATAATATTAGTTGAAGTATGATCAAATAGCATAGAAAAATAGGGCATTCTTTTCTCTATCAGGCTTATATAGAAAGAAAGATTTTTAAAGCTTACTATATGGCTAAGTAACGCCGTGATCAGAACTTTTGGTACACCCTAAGTATATGATAGTAACAAGCTTAGTTCAAAAAAGAAAGAACTCTGTCATATCCTGTACCTTAGCATGTTCCTTCAAACAAAACGAACAAGACAATTGACTGCAATGAAGTTTCTTTGAGAAGTCTATAATGCACTATCAAAAACGCATAAACAGAGAAAAAAACAAAAAACGTTTCCTGCTTTTTTTTTGAAAACAGCATATTATTCAAATAGGTGATGACAGAAATCATGTCATTCATAAAAGATTAGACCTCGGGCTATTCTTCAAATGCATTTTTCTTAATTTTGATAATTCTGATGAAAATCGACATTTTTTTAAAGGGACCTTAAGGCATCAGTGCAGGAAATTCATTTTAATCTAAATTGAATATAGAAATGATGTGTTGAGTTTTAGATTATGTTAGGTGCGGAAATTAATTTGCATCACACAGGCTTTTATAGCAAAAAATAAATTTTCTGACCCAATCAAACCCCAAAATTATAGATATTATTTCGACATTGTTTTCATCATAAAATGAATCTCTTAATTCATTACAGTAATAAATTATGGATTGTGTTCCTTTAATTAAATATGTAAAAATGCCTTTTAGCCATACATTAATGATATTTAATCTAGACGTTTGCAAAAATTTGAAATTCTTCGCGAGTGAAATGTACCATAACCTCATGAACAATATCATAATCTTATTTCAAATTAAATCAAAATAATTTCTATACTTTTGAACGTGCTCTCTGATTAACTTTGATCTCATAGTCGAAAAACAAAAATTTTACCTTCGAACGCATCTTTTGCAAATCCTAAATAAAACCAAATGACCTTCATTATTTAAAATAGTCTTGATCAATTAATTTACCTGCAATGATGGGAACGAGCTGGTCTATATGTATCACAACGATTACAAACTAAAAGAAAAAATATATTTCTATCAAAAAAAACAATCAAACAGAAACTTTTCATCACATACCTGTCCAACCGTCACCATTGACCTACAATACAATAGCAATTGATTTTCAAAAAGAAAAAAAAAACTAGGTTAAATTCATTTTATGCTTTACCTTATTATTATCATTTATTTTAACATCTGAAAAATCGATTCCTTTCTTTGGTAAAGGTACAAAACCCGGATCAAAATACGCAGCACGAGCATGTGAAAATATACAAAGAAAAATAAATGTACTGGTGATTAAAGCATGTAATGTACCATATAAACTGAAACGAAAATTTTCTACATTTAGAAACAGATTAATTAAAATAAAAATCAAACCTTTCATTTAATAATGGTACTATAATAATAAATAGAATAGCATAGAGACAATGTAAAAGCATTGCATATGTTAATATAATACATACAATTCCGCATGGATCTTTTTGAAATAACATTTTTATTTTGATGAATGTCAAAAAATAAAAGAAAGGTAATCTCAAGGAAGGAAAAGAATGTGCAATAATTCAAGGAGGAATAAAAGAAGAGAGAATAATAAACAGATGTTTTTCATTGGTTTTTATTCTTTTACCAATAAAAATTTTTGTTCGATCAAATATTTATTAGCGCAATCTAATTGTTTGTCAAATATGAATTCAGCTGCTATAAATGATTGTTTAAGTGGTATAGCTGGTAGAATATTCAATTTTTGTTTTGTTTTTTATCTTTTTTCTCAACATAATTTATAAATTTAGGTGCAACAGTTTCAGTTTATGTTGGCCAACCGTTGGATACAATCAAAACAAAACTTCAAATATTTCCAAATCATTATAAAAATTTTCTTGATTGTGCTCAAAAAATTTTCTATAAAGATGGTATAAATGGTTTTTATGCTGGAACAGTACCATCATTACTTGCAAATGTTGCAGGTACTCATTTAAAATCTTTTAACTAGAAATAAATAGATTACAATTTTTTTTGGATTATGAAGAAAATGGGGTTTTATTTATGGCATATGGGCAATGTCAAAATATGATTTGCTTATTAAATAATAAAACTCATCATGAACAATTAACATCATTAGAAAATATGGCAGCTGGAAGTTTAGCAGCAATATTTGCATCTTTTGCTTTATGCCCCACCGAATTAGTTAAATGTCGAATGCAAACAATGAATGACATTCAGCTACATACACAAAATCCAATGCATAAAACCATGTAAATAAATGTTTGTGTTTTTGTTTTTGTTTTGCATTCTTTAGGTAAACACGTGATAATATTTTTAGTTCACCAATAGATATAACACGGAATATTATACGCAATGAAGGTATACGAGGATTATATCGAGGGTTCACCGCGACTTTAGCTAGAGAATGTCCTGGTTATGGATGTTTTTTTGGTGGATATGAATTAACAAGATCTTTATTGACAAAAGAGAATGAAAAGAAAGCAGATATTGGTAAAAATAATTGAAAATAAAATTATTATGCTTATTTATTGAATATTTATTTTGATACATAGGATTTGTTAGAACATGGATTTCGGGTGGTATGGCTGGTATTTGTTTTTGGATATTTATGTTTCCTATTGATGCAATAAAATCACGTATACAAGTGTTGAAACCAAATATGAACACTATGAAATATACAATCGAATTTATTAGAAATGAAGGTAAAACAACATATTATTTTGTATTTATAAATAATACGACATTTATTATATAATTAGGTTTTACAACATTGTATGCTGGTTTATTACCAACACTTATTCGCAGTTTTTTTGCTACCGGTGCTTTATTTATGACTTACGAACAAGTGCAAAAATTTCTACATCGTGCATTTTAAATGTTACAAGTTAATTATTTTCAGATTTATTTTCAAATGAAGTATTTTTTTGTGATTTATTCTGTGATTTTTTTTAATCTGTTAATTTTTTTTGTTAAAAAATAAACTAATACAAATTACCAATGATTTTTTTTATTATTATTATGTTATCTTCTTTTATTTGTTTTTCTTATTAGAAAAAAAAAAACTTATCTATGAATGGATGAAACAAAACTAACAAGTAAATATTTCACTTCATAATACATCTTTCTTTAATTTTATGTTAAGAATTTTCTAATCAATTATCACCAGAAACATTTTCACTGCATGTTCGTGCTGGTACAACTGTAGTTTGTCTTAATTGTTATGGCAATCGATTAATTGCGGCTGGACAACAAAGTATAAGAAATTCAAAAATAAAAAAACATCATTGTTGCTTGCCTTTTGTATTTAAATAAATAGCCTTTCAATTAATTGCTATTGAACAATGTGATGAAATAGAACGATTTACTGAACTACATGATTTTCGTAATGCATCAAGACAAGGACGTGCACCAGTACAACCAACAGATATTGGGTGGAATCCAAATGACGGTAAGTTTTTTTTCAAATATTTTTTCAAATAATAAATAAATGAATTGTTTTCAAAGAACATTGTTTTGCATCGGCTAGTACAGCTGGTCTTTTAAATATTTGGGATGCTAATCAATTAACTATGATAAGCCAATTTAAAATTCACAATGCAACTATTAATCGTCTTCAATTTCATCCAACAAGTAAAAAATTTCAAATAATAAGAAAAAAACAACCCATGTAAATATTTTTTTTTTGTTTAATTAAGATCCAAAATTATTATTAACAGCATCACAAGATGGATATGCAAAGGTTCAATTAAATAATTTAACTATTTTGATTAATATTCAATATATACATGTTGTTTTAGTTAATTGATTTTCGAACATTTAATACAAATAAAGTTGTTGCATCATTTCGTCATGTTAGTGAAGATGGCTTCCGTGATATACATATTAATAACGCTAATCCAAATTTATTCGCTGCTGCATTAAATGATCAGTGTATCGTACCAGTATGTGAAAGTATTTATTATATGTATGAAAAAAAAAAGTTTTTTGTTTAATTAGCTTTGGGATATTCGAAGAATTGAATCTCCTGCTATGGTTTTAACAACAGCAGATAGAACATTATGTCTTGCATGGAATTATAATGAACCTTATTGGCTTGCTACAGGCGGTCGTGATCGTACCATACGGGTAAGATTGTATTAGTAATTTTTAAGCAATAAATAGAACTATTCTCTTTTTTTTTGAACTAAAGATCTGGAATGCACAAGATAGTAATAATCGACAAGAACCTTTATTTAAAGTGCAATCATTTGGCACAGTAGCTAAACTTAGTTGGCGTCCAACATGTCGTTATCATATAGCATGCTCAACACTTTCAGTAGATCCACGTATTCATGTTTGGGATGTTAGACGTCCTTATTTGCCACAAGCATCATTTTGTCATCATCAAAGTATGAAATTAAAATATATTCTCACTGTATTAAGAAAAAAATTCCTATTTTGTTGTCTGTTTTTAAATATGTAGATAGTTTAATAGAGAGTACCATTGATTGTTATATTTTCTATTTAATAGTTTTCCAATGATTGAAAAAGAAATTTTCAATATCTTATTATAAATAATTATTTGTCTATAGGCTTGAATTTTTACTTAAACCTTATTAAAATTAGGTTTCTTAGATGGATAGAGTTAAAATTTATTTATAAAAATATATTTTTAAGAATAGAAGCATATATTTTATTTTCTTCATTGTATAGAATGATGTGAACTTAGCTCATTACAATAGATAGTTTATAATTCATTAGCTGTATAATGATCAATATCAGTATTAACTTTTGAATGCAATACAAAGGTGAACAAAAGTCTGCTCTACTCCCTACTATGTCTCAACTTGCATAAATATAGGACGTTTGAAAATTTGTGTGCACAGATTTCATAAAAAATTTAGATTAAAGGCATGAAGTCCCCTGATAGCTTAAATGTAACGAGAATTATGATGAATGGCGCCTATTTTTGCTTGCAGCTTTTTAACCTAAAAAAAGGATGTCTATTAAATCTTGGACTACTTTTTATCAAATACATGACTAATTTTAGATTATTTTATTTACAATTAAAGCCCAGTATACGGTCTTTCGTCACTGAAAAGATCATGTAATTTGCTGCAAAGATTGCTCTTTTCGAATGTCTTTGAGTTCTCAGCACCAACATGATAATTATTGGCATGTCATTTTCCTTTAGAAGAAGGTTATTTTCTGAGACCTGTTGTAGACAATAATGCTCAACTAGAGGCAAAACTTATCAAAAAGTTTGAGCTCGATTCATTGAAGTATTACAGATTTACGGTGTACAATGGGTATCAGGATTTTTTTTCGTCCCTTTAATACTGACAGTAAAATGGTCACCATTCTAGCTGTATATTTGTCATGTAATTCAAATTGATCATTGCATATTTGTATCAAATTAAGTAAAATTTAGCTTCTTAAATTTTCAATTTGCACGTGATTCTACAAGATAAGGATATCGTATCGAATAATATTGATGTAAGTTTAACTATTTCTAATGTTCTTAAATCATCAATACAATATTCTATTTATTGTATATGTTGATAAGAAAGTGATCAAAATTTTAAACAAGAAAAACAGAGACTATAATATGATAGTACCATTGAGTAAAATCGTTGATAAGTCTACGAACAAAACTTTCTCAAATTTTTGATACCTATTGTCATCCTGATTTTATTTTCTTTAGATAGTATTGGTGATTTTTCATGGCGTCCAAATTCTGATAATTTAGTATCTGTTGGTCGTGATGAACGTTTAGTACATGCGCATATATCAAGTGCAATAAAAACTGATCAATGTGTACCTTTATTTTCATTAAATGCTACATCAAAAGGACATGTTTACGCTGCAATGCCAAATATTAATAATGAATATATTCAAGCATTATATTCTGAACGACATATTCCAACATCTTTTACAGGTTTAAAAAGTTTTTTTTCGGAAGAAACTATGTCAAAATTTTTAAAATATAATGAAACAATTCATGGAAAATCTATTGTTGGTATGTATTCAAATTCTTCAACGGATAATTCAGTTGAATTATTTCATCAATTTGCACGACGATGGACATTGGGTAATGGTGATAAATCATCTGAAGCTTTAACTGATACTTGTGATATAAATAGTTATGTTGCTGAACAATTACAAAGACTAGACTTAAAAGCAACATGGCAAGTTATTAAAATGATTTATGCCGATTATGATGGTTTACAAACTTATCGAATAAGTTCATCAAGAAATACACAATCAGCAACGAAAAATTATCATAATAGTGATTCATTAAATAGTCATAAACATCATCATCATCATCATCATCATTATCAACAAACAGGTGGAAAATCAAAAAACCCTGATGTACAACAACAAGAAAATGAATTTAATGAAGAATTAAATGGAAGAAAAACAGCTAAATCACAAGAACAAATCATTCCATCGAATTCACAAATGGGTAAAAACAATTTTTATTTTTTTATATTTTCTAATCATTGACTTTCTTCTAGACATGATCGATGATGTTGATACATATATTGTACGAGATGTATTAACAGATGATATTATATTTATTACACCTGAAGATGCATTGAATAATAGCAGCAGTTATGATATGTTATATGATAATGAGGTAAATATTTGTTATTCTGTATAAAGAAAATATATCGATAAGCGTCTACACTAAGATTATGTCTAATCTTGAATTCAAATTTCAATACGTTGAATGTTGGATTAAGTGAGTCATTTACGTTAAAACTCGAATTAGTCTGTAGATCAATGTCGGATCCAGCTACTTTTTTGATGAGCTGTGATGACACAATCGTATTTCAGGTAATACAATTACCAGTTGATCAATTAAGTTTAAATTTGTAAAATTATGGTCGGTTCTATACATAAGAACGACTTCAAAGGAAAACCGTTCATAAATATTCGAATCTTTACTTAATTTTTCTATTGATGATTGTACTATCTGAAATGCCATTGCTTTCTCAGAGCTCGTCATGAACAATCTGAATCTAACGTTAATCTACAGACTAATTCGAATTGTTAACATAAGTTTTCCTCTCAATTCGGAATTGAGCATGTGATCCCAATTCTCATGTTAGTATATGTATTTTTTTATTTACAATAGCCTGATATTTATATAATACGTGATGGAATACCCATTGCATCAAATGGAACACCGTCAGTAATAAATGGTGAAGGTGATATAAATGGTTTTCCATTAGATCGATTACCTCGTCAATATCCGGAAATGATGATAGATGTTAGTCAATTTGAACCTGTAGATGATTATGACGGGTAAGAAATTTTGTTGAAGTAAATTTCTATATTTTCATTCTTTTGTTTTTCAGTCCTGAGAGTCATATGCAAATATCTACACAATCTATTATACCTGATGGTTCAGATAAATTTTTCACAATTGATGAAAGTTATTGTCCAACAATGCAAAATCATCCATTAATTTTTGACGACGTACTTCGAAAAACGATTCAATATTATGTTGAGAATGTAAGCTTTTATTAAAAAAAAACTTCAGAATAGTTGTATTTTGAATATATAGAATGAGCTTCAAGTAGCAGTTCATCTTTTACTTGCACTTTATTCAATACTTGGTGAAAACAAAGTTTTCGAATTATTTAGTGGTGCTCATTTTGAATGGATTGGCATGTATATTGGTATGTATTTATTACTAATATTAATTTAATTTAGTCATTTCTATTCTATAGAATTATTACAAAAATTACGTTTATTCGTCAAAGCTAAACAAGTAACAAAACATTGTATAGAAAAAGAAAAAATACCACTTAATTATGATCCAAGTGAATTTGATGGCGCGATTATTCTTTCAGCACAATCACCAACGCTTAAACGTCTTCCAAGTACTAATGGTCCTTCTTTAATCACTTCTACTGGCAAAAATCTTCCACCAACACCAAAAGATTTTCTGTGTTCAATTTGGTTAGTTTAGTTTAATTTCAACTAACGATAACAGTCAATCAAGTTTATTTTTTGCTTTTTTTAAATGTTCGGAAATTTAAAACTACTTTTGGTTGATATTGATTATTTTCTAAAGAATAGTGATCTTAGAAAGTAGATTTCAGAGTTTATCTTTTTTTGGAGTTTTTCTATAAGTTACGTAAAATAGCTTATCATGAAGTGGAAGGAACTAGACTGAAGACAGATACATGAATTAGAATGAAGATGAAAATAACACTTAGAGCGAGCGACCAGCTGACCAGTGACGTGCCCAATGGTGGTAGAGCAAAAGAAAATTTCGAGAAGTGAAAACCTTTCCTTCGCCATGGTGTTTCCACATTTTGGACTGATCGATTCCCCGCTCCCCCCCCCCCCCCACCCTCTGGAAAAAATTCCCGGGCACGCCACTGTTGGTGACTCTTCGAAACTATGCCTCTCTTTTGATAAAGTTAAAGCGTATTATATGTTATTAATAGATAAATCCGATGATATAAATAAATCTCAAAAAATAATTTCCCAGTAGTACCCCTCAACAACTTAAAATATGATTTAAAATGTTAATTTTGTTATTTATAGTCGAATACCATGTCGTGGCATATTTTCATTTTGCGGTGTTTGTTTTCATGGTGGTCATACTGATCATATTCGAACTTGGTTTAATACTCATCATGAATGTCCATATGGTTGTGGTCATCGATGTAAAGATCGTGACACTCAAAATCGTCCTTCACGTGGTATATCTCAACGTTTTACTTTGAAATCATAGTTTGTCTTTCAACAGTGATTCAAAATAAAAAGACATGATAATATTTTTTTCATTGCTATATTTTCTATCTCAGGTGTTCAAGAATTTGTTTTTTTTTGTAATTATACTTATATTTTGTTTTCTTCTGTTTTTCAATGATAAATTTATTTCGAAGAAAGAAATTTCTATTGATTTTGTTTTTTTGTTTGATAAAAATTTTCAAATTTATTTTTTAGTTTTATTTTATTAATAATCTCAAACATGCTAATGGATGATTATAAGTATTTATTTAAAGTTGTTCTTATTGGTAATGCAAGTGTCGGAAAAACATGTCTTGTACGTCGATTTTGTCAAGACGTTTTCCCAACTGGACAAGCAGCAACTATTGGCGTGGATTTTTTAATTAAAACTGTTGAAGTTAATGGAGAAAAAATAAAAGTTTATATTGAAAGTTATGTTTTTCTTTTCGATGACTTTCTTTTTCATTTTCAGCTTCAAATATGGGATACAGCTGGACAAGAACGTTTTCGCTCAATAACTCAATCATATTATCGATCAGCAAATGCATTAATTATTGTTTTTGATATAAATAATCTTGCAACATTTTCAAGTCTTCCGGATTGGGTTCGTGAAGTAAAAGCTTATGCTAATAATGATGTTTTATGTACACTTGTTGGTTAGTACGAATTCATTCTCGTTTTCGTTTATTGAATAAAACTAACCACTTATTTTTACTTAGGTAATAAATCTGACATTAACCAACGTGAAGTTCCAACACATGTAGCCGAACAATTTGCTGAGAAAAATGATATGTGGTATTTAGAAACATCAGCTAAAAATAGTGAGAACGTTGGAAAATTATTTCAAACTATAGCTGAAGAATTAACAATGAAAGCAAGAGAATCAACAATGGGTGTATCAAATAGTGGACAGGATACATTTCTTCATGGACAACAGCAAACAAAACCGGTGAAGTCTAATTGTTGTTAATGAACTTCTCTTTGACACTTTTTTATCATTCTCATTTACTAATAATTGTTTGTGCAGCGGCAAATAGGGCGTGCTTCTTTTTTTCTCAATTCTCGATAGTGCATTTACTATTCAATATGATATATTTCCTTTTTTTTGCATAATCAGTTTGAAGAATCTCTTCTATTTGTTTGTTTTTTTGACTTTACAAAATTTTGTATGCGTTTGTATCATTGTTTCTTGCTTGCTTTCTTGAAAAAGATTGAAGTCAAATTTGTTTTCAAATGTGCAAAATTTTAACAGGATAATACAATAAATGCAACTCAAATAACAATAGTTTAATAATTTTCCTATGGAGTTAAGATTATGCTTGAACATCGATTATTATCCACGGAATTTTATTTTTGAGTAAAACAGCGGTTGATCGCGGTTTTTCTCACTGCGTTCAAAATAGACTGTGGTGTACTAGAGCTAGATCACGGTATTTGATGTCACGGTTCGTCGAGGTTTAAAATACCACGGTGATCAAGATAGTAACCACGGCATTGTATACCGCGGTTAGTCGCAGTTTAAAAAAGCGCAGTATGTCTATTAATAATTGCGGTATTTTACATCGTGGTTAGTCGCGGTTTCAAAAATCGCGATGTACCATAGCTCAAAAGCAGTCGTGTCTTGAAAAAGCCTCGGGAATCAAACCGTTTATTCAGTTTTTACAAATATCGTCTTTGAAAAACCGTGTTGTACCACGGTTATATATTTCTTTCACTGCATATTGAATTATGAGGAAATGTGTAAGGACGAGAAGGATGTCGTGCCCATTATTTCTATGAAAGTTTCAAATATTCACATAATCAATCTGACACTGAAAAGTCATTTTGTGATAATGGGACTTGAAAAAGTTCACTAAGTCGCCCCTCGAAGGGCAACCTTTCTGAATTTCAGCAGAAGTTCAGGCAGATTTTCTGATCTCCAGCTAGATATGGTCGTCCTGAAACAACTCGCGAAACCACGGTGTACCGCGATACAAGAAAACCAGATCGCAGTGCGTCTTAAAAAAACCGCGGTTCGCACCAATTTTGAAAAAACGAATAAATAGTCTGACGCCCGCGACTAAAAACAATCGTCATTTGGTATATCGCGGTTTACTGCGATTTTTTTTCCGTGGGTAGAATATTCGATTCTTTTCACAAGAAGCATTTTTACATGAAAGATTAGGTTCATTATTTCATAATCATACCCATAAAAATTTAGATAATGCAGTAAAGAATTGCCCCAGTCAAGCAAAAGCTTATCGTTACTATGTTAGAGTATTCCGACCAGTTTCTTAATGGCTACTTCTCGTTTACCAACATTAAGAAAATTAAGTTTAACTAAAATTAAATTGTTTTAAATTTTCGGCTGATTCGAATTTGACAAATTTGATACATTTCTATAAAACCATTAAATTTTATAGTTAAATTTTAGAAACTTAAATAATGAGAAAGTCTAATTATAGGAAATAAACCGTTTTTCGAAATTTCAATAAAAACTGATTCTTTGTTTTTTAAGAAAAGCTACTGTAAGGACGGAGGCGCATTAGAACCTGATTCGATCCACTGAATGTTTTTTCATTGAATACCACGGAGTCATGCATGGGACGAAAGAGAAAGTTTTACCTAACATTTTCATATTATATTCCAGGAACCATAATGATTTTTCCTTAACACTTTCCCTAAGCTCATAATGATACGCATCCGACTTATGCATACTAATCTAGATGGACAATTTGTCAAGGACAACTTTCTTCCATCAACTTCGCTAATGACTCAGCAGATAGAGCGTGAAAAATTCTACAGAATCATATGACGTTTAAACCTTAAAAACGATGGTCACTAGAACATGATAAGTACAATGGGTTCAAGAGCCCATCCCAGTTTGCATAAATGGTAACCTTTTTCTCCATATTTGTTAAGAGAAAGATTTTTGATCCAACTTTGTTAATATTTTACTAGATAGAGCGTGAAAACTGGCACTGAACCACATGATTTTGAAACTTTAAAAAGCCTGGCCACTAGGACATGACAAGAGCACTATGTTCGAAACCTACCTGGTTTTCCTAACTTGTAATCTAATTGTCTATTTCTGTAAGGTACACATTTGTTGCTTCAGCCTCGATAATACCTCAACAGATAGAGCGTGAAAAATGCTGCGAAACGGTATAATCTTTAGACCTTAAAATGCATAGCCATCCGTACACGGTAAGTACCCTATGTTCTAGACACTATCTGGTTTGCATGAATTTTAAACTTGCTCCATAATTACCTGGAGAAACCTTGTTTCGACGTTGCTAATACCTTATCAGATGGAGCGTGAAAACTGCTACACCTCCACGTGATTTTGAAATCTTAAAATAGGGCTACTAGAAAGTGATAAGTATATTATGTTCGAGACGTCATATGGGTTTCATGAATACAGATCAGGTGCTCCAGAGTGATCAAGATATAGCCTCTTGTGGAAGTCTTGGTAGTAGCTCGGTAGGCACAGCACTAAATATCCAACAGGATGATGACGTTTTTAGATTAATAAGGGTTTGATGGCAAGTGTTCCAAATAGAAGGTCTCGCTTAAATATCTCGGTGAGTAGTATTGTTGGAAGATTTTCAGGATAAGTAAACGGTATGATTTGTTTTTCTGCCTTTAAGAGACTTTTCAAGGATTTTCCACAAAGAATGATGATGAAGAAGTTGTACTGCAGTAGCTAAATGATTGCTTTATGCGACTAAAAGTAGTGCGTCATGTAATAGTGAAGTCTATCAGCACTCTGCAACGATGATAAATTGAAATAGCATTCGATTATTTGCATAGTATAGTCATTTTTTTCATGGAAACAATGGTTTGGTCATTGACAGGGGTAACTGCAACTAGTTGAAACAGTTTCTTCGCTGTGAAAGATTCAGAGGATTGTTCAAAATGAACTTTAGTTCGTTACCACCAGAGTGGTAAGGAGTTGATAACTCATAATACTTGAAATTATTAGGTTAACAATTCTGCAATATTCTTAATACAAACATCTATTACCATATATTTAAAATTGAAGAGGATTAGTGGAACTCAGAAGAAGAGAATACGAAGTGAGTTTTGCTTGAAATTTGAGTATTTTTGCGTTCGTACAGTAGAGCAGCATGGTGGTTATATTTCTGATGAAAACTGACGCTTTTTGTATTTCTTGATTTTAATCTCATTTGAAAAACAAAATGTTGATTTCATGTGAAAATTTTTTATTTATAATAACAAGAGCATATATTTTTTATGTTTTGTGATTGTCGGTCTCGAAACAATCGGGCAATACACAATCACAGTGTTCCAGTTTCCATCTTATAAAACCATGATTTAACTATCATGATATGATTTAACTTGAACATCCTCATTTTGAATCTTACAGTATATCATTGAAAAGAGATAGCTAGATTTAAGATTCATTTTCGTTGAGAAATTCGCAAAAATGTTGAATGCTGCAATGATGATGTGTTAGCCGATGCTCAAAATTAAAAATTCAAGCTACTTCACAACATATAATGAAGATGCAACCGGATTTAATCCACGTGGCCCCTCCTGCTTGCAACGTTATCGTAATACATTGAGAGAGCACTGAAAAGAAGTTGCTTGTAGTACTTAGAAAAATCGTAACCACAAGAATAGATAACGATTCTGTCTTTTAAAGACTTTTAAAACACGTTTTCTTGAGAATAAACAACGAAAGGCCAAGGCTAGGTCTAAGACTTCTACTAATTTCTATTAACGAGTTCGCAATGGTCTTGAGGGCTGTTCTGTGGAGTCTGTTTGAGAATATATCATGTGAATCGCAGATTACTCATGACTACTATCACTATTTTAGACCTAATGCTTTTTCACACGTGAAGCATGCTTTAGTGGTTTTGTGCAAAACTAGTAGTAAAATCTGCCAAAGGAAAGCTAATGCTCACTAGAGTTAACTAACAAAGTTTTCAATGCCTGATTGTGGGATTCTTTCACCTGAGATACGTCGAAACCTTCGACATTAGCAGTCATATCAATCGTAATGGGCAGGAGAGTTTAACTGCCTTCAAAAAGCCGAAACTTACCAGAACGATGAAAGTCGCACCGAAGGTACGATTCCACGTCATAATCATTACACCGATCGACAGCCGTAGTGAAAAAACCAACGAACAGATCATTTTTTTCTCTCCTGAGTCCTTCTGCACTTCGTTCCGACACTTTCATGAATGTCACGAACCATATATGTATATAAGATTCTCATCCCATACTTAAATTGAAATCCATAGTACTTTTCTGTATCCGAACTGCTGTCATTATGTTTCGTGCATCATATTACCTTCGTACTGTACATCTACCAGATGGACACTTGTAAAGTATTTCTAAGTCCCATGAATCATATCGTTCCACAAACACTTTTAGGCATTCTTCATTAACTTCCACGATACTGATACCTCTGAATATCTCTTGACTACTAGGGGTCACCAGATCCGTATCCATGAAACCCGGATGGCGTCTTGAACATAGTGCACTTATCATATTCTAGTGGCCATCGTTTTTAAGGTTTAAAAGTCATATGGTTCTGTAGAATTTTTTGACGCTCTATCTGCTGAGATATTATCGAGTTTGAAGCATGAAAACTTTTTTTGGCAAATATAGAGAAAAAGGCTACTATTTATGAAAACCGGGGTAGGCTTTTGAACAAAATGTCCTTACCGAATTCATGTGGCTATGCTTTTTAGCCTTCGGGTATTAAATAATTGTGTAGCTTTTTTCACACTCTACCTGCTGAGTCATTGGCGAAGTTGAAGGAAGAAAGTTGTCCTTAGCAAATTGTCCATCTGGATTACTATGCATAAGTCGGATGCGAATCATTATGGGTTTAAGGAAAGTGTTCAGGAAAAATCCTTGTGGTTCCTGGAATATAATATGAAAATGTTAGGTAAAACTTTCTCTTTCGTCCCATGCATGACTCAGTGGTGTTCAATGAAAAAACGTCCAATGGGTTGATTCAGGTTCTTATGCACCCGTCACCGTCCTTTGTAGAGGATACGAGTTTTTGATAAGAGATACCGGCTAAATTTAATAGAGTTGCAGTAATGCTTAAAAGACTTAAATTTCTGCTGAAAGAAAGCTTTTCAACTTAGTAAAGCTGTTACAATTTGTAAAAACTCTTAATGCACAAGGAAAGGTCACCGATTTTAGTTTAGCTAAGAATAAATGTGGAAACATCGGGCTTAAATCCGAGTGTTATGTATACTTAAAAAAGTGAACTGGACAGATGAGTCATCCTAGCACGTGTAGGCATCCAAATTATCCTGGCGAGCCCCTTCTATTAAAACTTGATTTGTATCGGTTACTGCTCAACTAATAGAGTTTTGGAGCAAATATAGCTCAGATTTAAACTCTTCGTCCTGAATTACCCTCAGAAAGTAGTTTTCATAAAACTTGATTTTTATTGGTTTCTGCTCAACCAATAGGATTTTGAGACAAGTGGAGCTCAGATTCGAGTTCCGCGCCCTAGAAAACCTCGAACTATCATCTCTGTGATCGGAAGATGGAGCTTTACTTTTCGATCAATCGGAGCGTGGACAAAAACAGAGCCAATTCCCATTTAAGTATCTTTGCAATACGTGACTTAACCTTCTTGCTTCTTAATGTTTTATATACCACTTTGTAGCTCGTCAAATTCTCTGTAGAATGGTATATAATAGTTGGGGTTTTGTTTGATTATGAGAGGAAAAGTTTCTTACGAAACGTGAGATAAGTCAATGCTCGCATAGAAAAGCATAGGGAATAATGACTCTTTTTCCGATAACTCAGCGATGACTCGACGAATCATTCTCATCTTCGAACCCGACCGAGATATTGATGAGACACAACTGTGTAGAAAATTTTATCGTGATTGGACTCTCCTTTCGAAAGTTATCGTGTAAACGGCCGGAGGGCTGGATACACTGACCGATTCTATAGTGTACTCGCATTTTGAATACACAAAAATTTTAATCAAAGATAAAGCAACGTTTCAAAGAGTTCTAATCATGATTTATAGTGGCAATTTCAATTTTATTGCGTGTGTAAGGTCAGTGAACGAGATTGTGTTCATCAAGAGATGCCACTCACCAATATTCATATTTCAAACTAGTGTTTTTTGGAATCTCATATTCTATATTTTTCTTTTTGTATATAAATGCTTTATACCTGAAAAAGGCTTATTCCAATTCGATATTTGATTCCATGTTATAATGATAATTAAATGGTATTTTCAAATTTAAAGAAAAGCTCATAACATTCATGATAATAATTATGTCTGGTGAACTCTATAAATTACAATTAATTAAGAAGAATAAGAAAAGAATAGGAGTTTAGTGCACTCTACAAATTACAACTTAGTAAATAGAAACAGCAAGACTTAATATTTAGAGAACTCTATAAGTTACAGCTCAATAAAAGTCAAACTGAAGGTATAAGATTTAGTAAAATTGTTACGAGTAAACTTTTTAAAAATGTAAAAAACGAAAATTTTATATGTTCGGCTAATTTGAAAAAATAATTTACATCATACAATAAGTGTTTCAAAATTGATATAAGAAAGTTTTTCAGAATGCAAACAACAGAAATTTAAGACTTCAAATTGCGTTCAATTTGAATAATTTAAATTGAAAAAACAAACGAAATCGAATTTAACAGCTTTTGCATTTATACTTGATGTTCGCAAATGAGAACATACGAATATTACTCCATTGAATTAGAATATATGATAATATCATCAATCTAAGATCATACATAATCGCACTGTAACTTTTTCTAAGTAATTTGCTAACAATTCTTTGAGAAGTTTTAAGGTCCATTTTTTATAGATTCCCAGGTCAAGCTTTACGACGAGCACAAACGACCGTATACGGCCGTATCTACGCCGTTTTTCTATGCACCATATTACGACCGTAAATCGTCATGCCGTAAACGATGATATACGGCTACAGTAGACGACACAGAAAATACCGTAAAACAACGCAACTATCACTCATTTTCAGGACAAGGTTGGCAGTAGAAATGTCGAAAGGAAAAATGTCGAAAGGGAAAAATGTCGAAAGGGAAAAATGTCGAAAGGGAAAAATGTCGAAAAAATATACATTAAGAAAATGGCTCATTATTCTTGTTAGAAAATCTTGAAATAGAAGTGACGTTCTTTATTTTTTATGCTAACACTAACATATGTTAATAGAAAAAAAATGTATGAATTTTAGAAGAGCAACCATTGTATGTATACTTCCAATATTTAGTTGTAGTTGTTGTNTCAGAAGACTTCAAGAGACTTCAGAAGACTTCAAAAGACTTACAAGACTTCATGAGACTTCACGACTGAAGTCTCTGCTGATTCCCCCTTGGGCTTTTGTTACTTTCAATTGTGTTTTGAATTATTCTTGTGTTGTGATTTCTTTTTTCTATTCGTAGGTTTTTCTTTATCGTTTTGTTTAGTTCTATGAACTCTATATGATTTGTATTGGCATTTAATTTTGTTCTTTTTTCAATTAGTTTTTGTGTTGTAGGAGATATTTTAAAATTATTTTGATTTATATGTGGTTCATTTGCAAGTTTTTCTGCAGTATCAACAATTCTTTTTGTTAGAGTTTCATTTATTTCATCTATACTCATTTCGTTGAGGTTGATTTGTGTTTTTATCATTTGATCAATCTTTGTTTCAAATTCTTTTTGTTTTGTTGTGAGTATGTCATTATTTATTTGTAGCTTCTTTTTAAGGATTAATTTTCTTCTTTCATTTTTAGTATTAATCCTTATTTTACCTCTAACCATTCTATGATCACTTCCTGTTTTGATTGAATTTAGAACTTCGACATTTTTGAAGATATTCATTTTGTTGGTTAGGATAAAATCAATTTCATTTTTGACACAGTTGTTCGGTCCTCTCCAGGTCCACTTTCTATGGGGCTTTTTGTAGAAGAAACTGTTTGCTATTTGTAGATTGTTTTTGAGGGCAAAATCAATTAGCATTCTCCCTCTATCGTTTCGATCTCCTACTCCAAAATTGCCCATAGCTGTTTCTTTATTATCCTCTTTCTTTCCTATTTTTGCGTTAAAATCACCCATTATTATGGTGAAATAGGTTTTTTCTTCTTTTAACAAGTTTTCGATTTGCTGATAGACTTCAATGACTTCTTGATCATCATAGCTTGTTGTTGGTGCATATACCTGGATTATTTTCATTTTATATCTTTTATTTATTTTCAAAGTTAATTGGGCTAATCTTTCATTTATACCTTTTTTACTTATTATTTTTTCTTCAAGTTTCTTGTGTATCAAAAATCCTACGCCATGTTTGTTGTTATTGGCGTTTCCAGATGTATAGAGTGTATGACCATTTTTTAATTTAATTAGATGTTCACCTTTACATTTTGTTTCACTTAAACCAATAATATCCCATTTTATTTTCGATATTTCTTCTTCGAATTCTTTTCTTTTCTCTTCTTCTCTAAATGTTCTGATGTTGTAAGTACAGATATGCATATTTATTAAGCTTGGAGCTTTGTGATTTGGTTTGTTGTTTTTTTGGGTTGGCACCTGTAGCCTATTTATCATTTGTGACCCACTGCCGAAATCACAAACGCGGTCCTTGTTTGTCCGGGCGACGACCGAGCCGGCATCAATATTTAGCTTATGTACTTTCATGGGGGGTTTATAGCCGATAAAACACCACGCTGGCTAGGCGGGTTGGTGAGTGTTTGTCATCTGAGTTTTCGCTCCTAGATGAGTTGCCTACCATGGCTGGGAGCCTCGTCTGCCCTGGCTAAGGCTTATGAAACTTGATTTTATCAAATCTCGCTTCTGGCGGCCTTTACTCGCCGTATCATCTTGTCGTCTTTGGGTTTCTGTAGCATTTTATAGGGGTCTTGATGCCATCCAAAACTCCACNTACTTCAAAAAAAAAATGTTTGAGAACATCCCATAACTTTCCCAATGAATAACTATATATCTCATTGACAGATTGTTTGGGAGGATCCTAGAGCATTCTATATTATTTTATTCTAATAGACTAAGTACCAATTTTTATTAATTGTTGTTGTGAAAAAGAATTATAAAATATGTGTAGCCTTTTTGCTACTATGGGACTGAAGGGGTTAACAAACGATACTGACGTGTATTTATCTTTAGGAAATATTTGACGACGACGAAAAAGTTGAATTGATGAAAGAAGATATTCCATATGATAATAATAAATTTAATGATACAGTAGATACAAGTGAAGAAGCAGGAGAATATGATGATGATGATTAAAAGTTAGTTAAATAAGTTTTCTTTTTTTTCTTCTGTGAATAATTTTTTTGTGACACAATAAGTTTGATATTGAAAAACAATCCAAAAAAATGATATGAAAATCACCGTCAAAACGAAAAACGTTCTGAACAAGAATTGTTAACTAATACTTAACAACAAGAGAAGGTGCGCTGAAAGAAAATAAAATAAAAATAAGAATAAAATTAGTGTTTTAGCTCTACAAGCTGATTTACAATTATAAGTGCATCGTATTTGTGAAGTTATTAATATTTTAAATGGTTTTAAAAATAAACGTGAATCCAATCGATAGGTTTATTTACTTTAAAAGAAAAAAGATTAATCAATGCGAAATATTTAAGTTCAAGAAATGAATATATTGACTTGCTAAAATAAGATTTATGTAATTATTATTCATATAATGAAGTTTTAATGAATAAAATTATTAATTTATTGTCACTTGCTGAAGTAAAACAAAAACAGAATTAAAAATCATTTGAAAAAAATAAAATAAATATTGTTTTTTTTAGGTAATCGATTTTTTGAAAGCAGATAAAGTTCAACAACTAGTTACTATTCGCACGAAGATATAAAAAACACGTCATTGTGATCTGGCTCAAGTACTTATCAATGGAAGTGTTATCGATGATCTACTTGATAAATGGGTTAAAGTTGACCTTGTTATTTATAATAGTCAAGTACGTATCGATGCAACACTTGAATATCTTAGCCGACATTATATGTTACAATGTGCATCAACTTTTTATTATATATTATGGCATTAGCACCTCAAACAAATGAAAAAAATTAGACATGTGAGCAGCTCCTGGTGGAAGAACGACTTATATTGGTGAATAAATTTGTTGTTTTTATGAAAAAGATTTTTCATACTCGAAGAATTTAATTTTAAGTGCATTAATGCAAAATAGCGGTATATTAGTAGCAAATGATGCTAATAAAAATCGTGCAAAAACAAGTATTCCTAATATATATCGATTAGGTTTAGTTAATACAATTGTAAGAAATCTTAATGGACGAGATTTTTTTGAGGTAAACTGTTTTATAGAAGAAAGTTCTGAAAATTTATCATGTCATATTTAGAAGAAAATCTTTTTTTTTGACGATTGATGTTTTCAAGTATTTAAGCTAGAACTTTCTTTTCGATCGAACAATATTAAAGTGGCTTTTTAAATTCTATTTCCCTTGTAGTCTCTTACATCCACAGAAAATTGTATGTTTCTATCTTGTATCGTTCTTAAGTTACAAGAGTGACAGTTAGGAAAAAATGGCATTTTTAAGCAAGACGTATGAAAATGAGACTCTTGTCTGAGAAAAGAAAGAAATATAAGTAGGACATTTTATAACTTCGATATCATTTTATCGAAACATATGATTTACTGCTCTGTACATCTTTTCGTTTGTATACTTCTGCTGTCGGCATTTGATGACAGACACTTTTCTATTTTATGTATATTGACACAAAACTATGGCTCTTCTAGGCTGGGAAAGATTTCAATAGAAAACCAATACATCAATTAATAGATAATTTTTTTCACATAAAAATGTTTTCTTTGTCTTATTTCTATATTAGATGAGAAGTGATCGAAATACCCAAAAAATAGTATATTTCCCCACTTTGCACAGTGAAATTTTGAAACTTGTTCGGTCTTTAACTAACGAACGGTTGTTCTGATGTTATTGAAACTGTCAGATTGAATAGAGTTGATAAAGTTATATTAGCAATAATAATTTCAATCCTCGAGCTTTTACTCTGAAAAATATTCACTTTTTTTTTATATGGTTTAACTTAGAACAATTTAACAAACAAATCTAAATGCATTATAAGCTGTCGTTGACTGTTCACTTGCCATGCAGAATTGCTAAAATGGCTTGAGTTTTTCATCGAACAAAACTAATTTAATCAGTACCTCACTTTAAATCGGGTAAAATGTTTGAAAAATTTTGCTGTATAACATGAACATAATATATAATCAAATATGCTATTCAAAAATTGTTCACGTCTATTTTTATTTTTTTTCACACCATTTGTACTAAAAAGTTGCTAATCACTCATATATTTCATATTTGGAAATTACTTTCTTCTTCATTCGTATAAATGAAAAATAAAATCAATTCAAATAAATAAAATCGCAAACAATATTATTTGTCGACTATGTTCTAAATGCTTTTTTTTATAATTGACATCATTTTATAGTAGAGATCTTGTTTAATTATTTGTCTTTGTTTACAATTCATCAAGGTCAATAATGTTTTTTATTTAATAATATGTCATCACTTATAGTTTACTTTCACTAATGAGATAGAAGAAAAATGAAGCTATAATACATTGACCAGCTGTTAATTAAATATAAATATTTTTATATTATGTTGACATTTTACATTTCCATAATGATATGATATATTTGTCAAAGGATAGCATTATAGACTATGTAAAATAATATACGTAAATACTTTCTTTTTTTTGTTTTCATTGGAAATTTAGTATTTAACTTTCTTTTTCGTCTTGTTTAGCATATGGGTAATTTTGATCGATGTCTTGTCAACGCACCATGTAGTAGTACAGGTGTTATAGCAAAAGATAAAACAGTTAAAAATTTTAAAGTAAGATACAATTATATTTATATGAAAATGAATTATAATAAATTAGGATGAAAAAGATATTCAACGATGTTTTACTGCATAACGTCAACTTTTACTAAATGCTATTGATTCAATCAATGAAAATTCAACAATCAGTGGTTATATATTGCTTATTCGACTTGTTCAATTGTAGTAAGATAAATATGAATACAAAAAGGATATCTTTTTTATATTTTAAAATAGGTTGAAAAAAATGAAGCTGTGATACAATATGAGTTAAATGTGATTGACCGATGAAATTAGTTGAAACACGTGTAGAATTTGATTTTGGGATATTACAAAGTGTTTGGCGAAAACAAAGAACACATTTCAATTATTTTCATTTGAATATTCGATTTTTGTTTTATTAGTTTCAAGAGTACAGCATTTCATCCATTAATGAAATATTCTCGTTACAAGGAAATAAAAAAAGGTTTATTTAGATTCTGAAACAAAACAAGAACTAGACAGATTAAAAGAAAATGATTCATCAAAGACAATTGATGACGAATAATTCTTAGTCGTTGTTTTTTTTTCTTGCTGTTGCTAATTATTTTTGTTTTTTTATTATTGTTTGATTTTTCATAACAATCTGTTTTGTTTTTCAGATAAAAACAAAATGGATGGCATTGGTACGGTAACACGTCTACCGTCACTTATCTTCGATACATCACGTTGTGATGATAGTTTTGCTGATCGACTTTCATATAAATATACAGTTTTTATGCTTGTTCTTTTTGCTATTGTTGTTACAAATAAACAATTTAGTACTAAGCATATACAATGTAAGTGACGATAGTTTAGAGAGAATTTTTTTTATTAAACTTTTTAAATTATAATAGGTTGGGTTCCTGCACAATTTACGAAAAATTATGAGGTAAATAATGATGACTGTTAGTATAATTTGAGTATATGATTGAAGAAAATTTCTAAAGAATTCGATGAATAAGAAAATATGATTGCCATAGACAATCGTAGAATGAAAACAAAAAAGAAAGTGAATCAAAAGAGTCACGAAGAATCATTAACTGATCGTCGAATGCTGGTTAATTTCATGTGTTTTTTGTTACAATGACTTTTCTATAAATACAAACTTGAAAAAGGAATGTACAGGACTGTATATATAAAATTAAACATTCTATAAAGGATCGCTTTAATGATCATTGTAGACTGAGATTCGAAATACTTTATATTCTTTTGTGTAAAATAAATGAAACACTTAATTTGTTTGTTTTGATTACTTCTTCAGACTATTGTTATTTCGATTCATAATTATCCTATCGATATATGACTTGATACTCAATTTATTCTAAAAGTTTCAGTCATAAATAATGAGAACTCATTGAGAGAATTGCAACTTTGTCACAAATGTATTCTTATGTGACATAGAATTTTATCAACTTCTTGCTCTGTTTCATGTTGAAAACAATCTAGTACGTGAGATTCAGTTACCATTTTCTCAATGGTTGTTCATTATTTTTGACTGAGATTTTCATCATAGACTAAATAACACGTCGTATGTCGATGGTATCAATATATGTCGAAATAGCAGTAGTGGGAAGATGTAATCGAAACAGACAGTTTTTCCATTTATATTGTACAGAACGTTATATAATAAGAAACATATTCTAAAGAGATTAGTTTTTTTCAGTTCCGTATGCAGAAAAAATTAAGTGTTTTAACAACAATGATATTAAAACATTTACTTAACCTATTTTACGGATAAATCTTCGATGAGAATCTGAATCTTATAAGAGTTCGCACATTTATTCGAAAGACAATAAAACCGATATATATATATAAATAATATGGAATTTGCATAATATGTTTCAATTCATGTATTTTTATTATTATATATTCTTTTCTTATTTCTCTAAAAACTAACAAGGAAACCACTTAATGTGATTAAACTCTTTTGGTCTCATACTTTGCCCGTAAATACGAGAACTATAGATTAGAAAAAGTCTATGAGGATATGGATCTACGTTACAATTTGTCTCAGATATGAAAGTTTTATTTAGATTTTCCTGGTAGATCCTGATTTTCTAACAAAATATTAATTTCCAATTTTGACCTGAAACTTTGCTAATATCAAGATCTCAATTATGCTAGCTAGTATATAAAATTTCAGAAATTTTCAAAACATAGATGTTTCTCTGTAAATACTGTATAAGACATGAATATTGTGAGAGATTCATATTTCAACGATGCTACATCTAAGAATTTTGAAATTTTATATACAAGATAGTCTACTTGAGTTCTTGGTAGAAAATCAAGATCTGACAGGAAAATTTCATTCAAACTTCCATGTTCGAGGCAAATTGTAACATGGATCCATATCCTCTTACACTTTTTCTAGTTTACAGCTCTCCTTCCTATCAACCAAGTGCAGGGCCAAAAGCAATGAATCAAATTAGGCAATTCCTTCGTTAATATTATTGATAAAATTCAAATAAAATATTCCCTTTTTTTAAGGAATATGTCAATGATATATGTTGGGTATCAAACACATATTATATTCCTCTTGAACAAAAAGTGCCAAAATCCGAACGTGAAAGACGTCGAACGGAATTACGTTATTATCAATGGATACCATTTATCTTATTTCTTCAAGCATTTTGTTTTTATTTTCCACATATTATTTGGCGTTCGTTATCACGTCGTAGTGGTATTGATATCCGTGATATAGTTGATGCAGCTATTAATTATAAATCAGTTGATACAGCAACAAAAGATGATAAACATAAAAATGAATTAATGGAATATATTGTTGAAACAATTGATAAATATGTTGATGATCCACGACGGCAGCCTGATAAACGTAGTAAATGTATGAATTTAAAATATATATTAATGACGATATGTATTTGTATGGGAAAATATTTGGGTAATTATTTAATTATTGTTTATTTTACAACAAAAGCATTATTTATAACAAATGCTGTATGTCAAATATTTTTATTAAATTTATTTTTGGGACAAGAATTTCATCTATTTGGAATACAAGTACTTAAAAGAATTCTTCAAGGACGAGGTAAAATAATTTGAAAGAAGTTCTGTGATTTATTTTGTTTATTAGGTTGGGATACACAATCAAGATATTTTCCAAAAGTAACATTATGTGACTTTCAAATAAGAGAAGCTCTTCATCCAAATGATTCACATCGTTATACTGTGCAATGTGTTCTTCCATTGAATTTATTTTCTCAACAAGTAAATATTATTGATAATAATTCTTGTTTATTTTTTTGTTTTATTAAAAAATTAATTATTTAGATTTTTACTTTTATTTGGTTTTGGTATATGATGGTTTTTATAGTTGTATGTAATGAATTTAATTAATATATTTTGTTTTCTTTTGAAGATTTGTTTCATTCTTTTTGTGTGTAGTCTATATTTGATGTTATTGTTTGGGTAATACGTTTTCTTCCTAAGAAACAATACAATTATATAAAACGACGTTTACAATTAATGAGATGTGATAATGATTTTAGTAATCAATCACCTGAATATGTTAAAAGATGGTATATGGAATTTATACATGGTTATCTTGAACCAGATGGAATATTTATCCTTCGTTTATTATCATCGAATACAAGTGATTTTGTTTGTACTGAAGTAAGTTAATAGGAGTTTTTTTTTTTTCAAAATAAAATCTAATAAAACTTCATTTTAGATTATTAATCAATTATGGCAAGCATTTTATGCTAAAGATTCAAAACAATTAAAACGTAAATATAAACGCACAACAGATGGTGAACAAATTACGTCGGAAATAAAAAATCCAATATCAGATTCTGTAGATTCATCGGAAAGTTATGATTCGATTCGACGTCGAAATATAAATTTTTCATCGATTCCAACTCAAATATCCTCAACAAATAAAAAAGATAATGGTTATGGATCATTAACAACAGGCAAAAAATCTTCTTTTATGCCTCTAGTTGAAAATGATGTATAAAGTTATAATTTATGTGCATCGAGTATTAATTGTCAAATTTTTATTAATCTCTGTCAATTTTGTTTTTTTTTGTGCAGTGCTAGTCAACGCTTATTTTTTTTTATTTACAGAAATTGTAATTTTATTTTAGCAATTTTTATGGAGAAATTTTATCTGAATAAATTACTCAATGAAGATAAACTTTTTTTAATGTTGGAATGATGAAAAAGAGAGCGAAGATATTCATTCAATGAATAGTCATAACAACATTGAATTAAGTGATACAAGTAGTTAACGTTTTGATCTTTATAAAACACTTAAAATAAGATGATTACCTACATTCTGATGATATATAATCATTCTATAAATTTGACAGTGTCAAAATATTTAAATGGCATGTCTAACTGATGGAGTCCTACGTGACAATCATCTTTTGTCTTGCTCTATGATAAATTAGTATACTATAATTAGTAAAGTAGAGGATAGATATTAGATGGAATATTATTAAGGTATTTGAAGTGATATCTCAATTTATAGTGACAAATTTTTCCCTATATTGCTAAGGTAGAGTAAGATAATGTATCAGAAGATCGTTTAATAGTTTCGATCAATGAACTCATTTTAGAAAAAAAAAACGAACCTTTATGTAAAGAATACAAGTGTGTTAAAATATTTATGCACAAAAAGAATAATTCAATCAAAGAATAAAATCGAGGAATGAATCTTTAGTGTTCATTCTCAATTCTTTATAAATTTTATTAATGGTTATAATATCACTATCAATAACTAGAAATGTGTAACAAGAAATATTTGTTTTTCTTTTGAATAGTCAATCGAAACTCTTTAATTTGTCTTTCTGTTTTTGTGCTTGTCTAGATAAAACCTTCAATAGAACTTTTCTTTTTCTTTTCATTAAACGGATCATAATTAATTTTTAGATATTGCATTCAAATAAAATATGTCATCAGCTGAATATATTCGGAAGAAAAATCGTTTAAAAAAACAATGGTCATATATAGATGCTGCACTTAAAATTGTTCAATTAAATCAACAATCAGAAAAACGAAAATATCTTTTAGAAGCAATTATGAAATCTGATTGTCAAACGTTTGACAAATTATTATATGATGATCCAATATTAGTTGATTGTCCTATACCAGTTGGTTATAATCATTTTAATATTTATCAAATTATAGTCGAACGATCAACGGATGAATTTATTGATAATGTATTTAGTAAATATTTTCATATGATTGATAGTTCAACTGAAAGTGGAAAAATTCTTGTACCAGTGGCATGTGAAAGAGGTTAGATATTATTGTAAACAATTAAATAAATCATTATTCAATATAGCGTTTAGTTTATTCAGAGAAGAGAAAAAAGCGAGAGGATTATACTTTTAACCTAACTCAAGTTAAGATATAGATTTTTAAAAACAAGCAAAAGAATACAATTATTGTAAAAGAAAAAAAAAGCGTTCTTCGATACTTTATTCATGTAAACAGTAGATTCCTAGTTAACTTTATAAGGAAGATTCTTCGAGCTGATTAGTCAATTTTCAGTCAAGATTAATTACACGATGTAGATTTTAATTAAACATGAATCCCGAGAAACGAGTTTGAACTGTTAGCTTACTGTTGTGGCTGTTTGTCATTTTTAAGGTATTTTTTTCATTGAATGTCGTAACTCGTCACGGAACATTAAAAACACTAATTTTCGAATTTTAACTCGAAACTTTGCAAAGAGATAAGCCTTAATGGAAATAGTTCATTGTGCAAGTTTCAATTAACATCGAGTCTGCTGGTATATGCGAGTGATGTAAAACAGACACTTCTATCATAACCATATTGTAGAATAGAAACAAGAAAAAGATCTCAAACTTTTCTAATAAGATATTCTTACTAAAATCTGTCTCTCTGTAAAATGTCAAGTCGCAATTTAGAAAATTTGTTTTTCTGGTGCTTCCTAGAAAGACCACAGCATTGAGTTAAATAATGCCGTAAAAATACCGAATTCCCGCGACTATAAGGTAAGGCTCCGAACTTCTTTCAGGATACTCATTAAAGTCTATATGATACATATTGTCGTGACTTACAAGTAATTAATAATGAGTTCGAAGAGTTCCTTTCATTAGTTTCAATACATGTATATATATATTAATTTTATATAAAACTTTCGTTAAGGTGATGGTAATATTCTAAAATTAATTTTAAAATATTTTCCATATGCATCACTTGATGGTATTAGTAGTTCAAATCAATCACACAATTATTTATTACATGATGAACCACGTCATTTAATTCAACGTGAATTAGAAGCATATGAAAATGAAATACCATTAGCATGTATTATTCGTAATGATCGTTCTGATCTTCTATCAATTTTATTTCAATTTAAATCTTTTACATTTGATTATTTAACTCAACAACAAAAACAACAAATTTTTAATCTTTGTTTATTAGCTGAGCATCGTCAAGTTAGTATTGATAAATATAATATAAAATGGTTTAAAAATCAATCATTACGTCCATGTGGTTCAATTGAATGTTTTCGTTTACTTATTGAATATGCTAATTTTAATCCATTTTATATATTTTATGATAATATATCATTTATATCTTCATTTACACTTATTCTTGAACCAATTTATCTTTATTTAATACAATTACATAATAAATTATTAATTGATTTACAAATTAAATTTCATACACGTTTATTACGAGCATTATATGATTTAATTAATAAACAAATACAATTATTTACTTATCTTATAACACATTGTTGTTTTGAGCCAACTGAAATAGATCTTATTCGTTTAAATGAATGTGATCATTATATTGATGAAATATTTCATCAAAGTAATGAATATCTATTAGTTAAACGTACGATGTTTAATATAAATAATATCTTATTGAAAATAGATAAGAAAAATAATGATAAATATTTATCATTAAAACAAATATGCCGATTTATTTTTCGTGATTATATACGAAATAAAAAATGTGTATTGATACAAATTGAAAAAACATTTTCTAATTTAAGTTCTAGTCATAAAAAGTATTTAAAATGTCTCATATGAAATGTTTTTCTTTTCAAATTATTTTTTGTTATTGTTTTGTTTTTGAAATAAAACTATTTTGTTAGATTATTGACTATGAAGAATATATTGATGTTCACAACAAAAATACCTAATCAATATGTGATAAATAATGCATTGATTCATAATTTCGTACTTCCGTCTTTTTCAGTGAATTTATTCATCATACTTGAAGTCTTCTATCTGAATGAGAATATATCATGAATTTTCATACAATATCTTGAATTTGTAAAATGCAAAAAAGAATAATACTTGAAATAATCATATGAGTTGAATCTATATTTCAGCACAACAAAATGCTTTTAACATGATTACTTTTTATAGGCTAATTGCAATCTCTACTGAAAGCTTATATTCTATTAATAGAAACAACTTAAAGCTACTGCCGGATTCCGCTGATTGATCTTTTTTGATTAAAGCAGAATTTTTTCGTGTTTGTGGATGCACATTGCTAATTTAGAAAAATTAGTCGCAAATTATGTAATACCTATAAAACAGCGTTGATATTGATATTTCATTAGTAATAACTAAGAAAAAAAATATTTCTATGATTTGTCATTAGACTTGATCTTCTTATCGATTCAATTCAAGCAGCTGCCAATATCGACTATTTCTGCTTGAGAATACACTATGGATTAGTAATGATTCAATAAATCCATATAATCTTATTACAGACGATTCAATCTCACGAAAATCTTCTTTTTTTATATTCAATAGTGTGTCAAAAACAATTTTACTCCAATTGACATTGAAATTGTTATTAAAAAATTCTTGAAAGTACAAAGTACATTTTCAGAACTGGTTGTCTTTAAAGTTAGATTAATAAGTAATATTAAATATATGATTAATTTTCAAAGCTCTGGATTATTTTAAAATTCCATCAGTTAGACAAGGTTAAAAGAATTGAAAAAACCATGACATCTTGCCAATGCAGCGTCTGGTATACAACAGAATGCAGATATTCTTATGATGAAATCAATCATATTTTCTGCTGACACTCAAATTGGAAAAAAACAGGAAGATTTTTTGATTATTTATTATTTAAATCTTCTTTTAAAATCACTTGATTCGTTATTGGAATTTCAGTTATGCTTCTTTTCTCAAGCAATCTTACCAGATACTTCTCTTGGTAATGAATCAATTTATATTATCAATAGCTTATGGAATTAAAAACTGAAAACAAAAATTCGTGATAAGAATGAACATTTTAATTAAACAAATGGAATGAAAATAATTTTTTTATCAAAATCATGGAATTAAACTGATGAAAATATTCATTTTAATTAATGAACTTGAAAAACATTAAGTTTTATGTCGGTTTCATTATTTTAATGCAATTTTTTAAAACTTTTTAAAGTCTCTAGATGCTATCATTCTTTTTTTTATGCGTTTCATCTTTACTTTGGAACTAGAAATGTTCAAATAAGCTATTGTTTTATAAGAAATAAAACTATTGACTGTAACCAAAATATAGACTCAAGTCAATTTCATCTCAAAAGTTCAAATGTGATGAAAACAGAAAATAGATTTTGACTATTTAGACAATAATCATCTCTTCTGTTAGTTATTCGTAATTTTTACACATTTATTTAATGATAATGTATCTTATGCATCATCACACCTTTTATTTAAATATTTATCTATGAAACATGTTTTAACACTTTATTTTAATGATCAACATCGACACTCTTATAATTACATGATTATTCATATTTATATTTGTAATTTTAACCCTACTCATGGGAGTCGGACTATAAACACATGACTTGACATTTCACTATCTTTTGATAACCTTCGTATAATAAAAAATTGTCAATATAATAATACCGAAGTTTTGTTGAAAGATCATTAGCTAAGTAGAATGTTTCATTCATAGATAGTACCAACAACTTCTCTTTTCATCAAGCTAATATTTCTTATTCTATTATTAGATTTCTTTCATCAATAGTAATAATTGATGAAAACTCTTTCATATTATACAATTTCATCGCATGATCAAATCAATTTGCAAACAAATACGATTGGTATCAACTCAACTGGTCTTCATCTAGTCAGTTTAATAATAAAAAAAAATTTCTTGTCGGTTTTCTAATACTTCATTTGCAATCAATCAAAGAGCTTTGCCAAGAATGCTATTTAACCTTTTCTTCTTCTTGTTACTGTTTATTGAGACTTTTTTTCATAATTCTTTTTAATCTTATGAGTTCGAAATGAAGAAAGCCTAGAGTTATTTGGTTTTTTACTTTCGATTAAGTGATCGCTACTTTATTGAAAGTTATTATTCAAAATAATAATATAAACATAAATGCTTCATTAATAAATATACACAAAGGTTTTTTTTTAATTATCTGAAAATGAAATTCTTTTGTGTTATTTTTGATAATATATTTGTATGCTGTTTTTAAAGTCTAATTTAATATGTGATAGTTTATTTTAGTCGAACAAACGATGTGTTGATTCATTTGTTCTAAGTGCTGATCAAATTTGTAAATTCTTCTGAATGCAACATCAATAACAAGGGTACTTACGATATAACGATAATTGATGTTGACTAAAGAACCAGTGATGTAGGAACTATCCATAAGTAATCTTAATGAATATTTAAATAATATTTATTTTAATGAAGCTATATATTAAGTTAGAAACTGCATAAGAAATAGTTTAGCTGTTCGATGTCAGTAATGAATATTATGAGAAAATTATCTACCAATTAGAAAGATAACTTGACTCTAACAATAATTTTATCTTATTCGAAGTGTTCATCATTTTCTAGTAGTTAACTTTTTCTAACTTGTATACTAATAGATTTTTTAATTTCTAGTCTTATTGTATATATTGTTGATCGTAGTTTTTCGCTTAATTCATTTTCTATAAATATACATACCCTTCAAATAAATCCTATTCGGATATATTTCATTGTCGTTCAAAAATATTCAGATATTGTGTATTATTCAACACTTTATAGTAAAAATTAAAACTTTTTATTATTTTTTTTTTCTTCTAATTATCATCTTGAAAACAAATCTGTCTGTAGGCATATTTCTTTGCTAAACTTAATTAGATGTTTTTTGCTTTTAATTAGATCATTATGCAGTCTACTATGATAAACTCATCCGAATTATGTTCATACTCAATATATGCTGATGATATTTGCATCATGATAGAAAATAAGATTTCTTTTTAGTTTGATACATCTGATTTTTCAAAATCTTTCCAAAATATGTCTACTTTTTCATCACATAACAATCGTAAATTTTCATCAATCAATGTAATACAAGGCATTTTTGATTCACATGAATCAACCATGGAGGGATGTTTAACTAATTCTTGTTCTCTTTGCCATGCTTCTTGCCAAGATGATAGTTGTTCATTTTCTTTAATCTTTTTCCAATTAATTTTATTATAATCATTTAATTTTGTTTTTAATTCTAAATCATTTTCCATCCATTGAAGAATTTTAATACGTTTTTCATTTAATTCTTCAGGATATTTTTGTAATTCGATTAAATCTGTTTTCTTAAGTAATATTTTTGATGATTTATGAATCGCACAACCCATTATCAGACAATAACATATTACACACAAAAAAAAAAGACAATAAATTAAAATACAAATAATAACCCGCCTAACATTTGTATAACAAAAGAAGTTTGCTAAGTAGAACTATTGTTCTTGAGTGACATCTGCGAACTTAATACCATATTTTTTTCCATAGAATAGTTTCCTCCGATGAATCAATGATCGATCTTTTTCTTCTCTACATATATATATATATTTTTTTTACCGAACAGTAAATGATTGTTATTATTTTTTTTTGCTTTTCAAGAAAATTAATTAACTTGTTTTATTGTTCTTCACATATTTTTATATTTTCTATTCTTTAGATTTTTACATTGAAATTTCCTTTTTATTTGATACAAATTTTATTTCATAATGAGATAATATAAAAGATTTCTAAATGGCGGCCAGTAAGATAATATTGTTAATAAAAATGAATAATGATACTAAAAATGATATTTTAAGGTGATTGGAAAATAAGTGCCGATGAACGACTAAGATATGAATCATACTTTCAACAATGTGGTCCGATCCAAGGTTATCTTACGGGTAGGATTTGCTTTTTATTCTTTTTGAAAAGAAAATTGTATTAATAATATGGAACGTTTTTTTTTTTTTCTTAAAAGGTGAACAAGCAAGAGATTTTTTTGTTAAATCAAATTTACCTGGAGATATTCTTCGAAAAATTTGGTATATTTATAGTTAATATTTTATTGAAAAATAATTGATTATTCTCTAGGGATTTGGCTGATATATCAGCTGACGGTCGTTTAGATGCACGAGAATTTATTATTGCATGTCATTTAATATCATCTCAAGTAATTAATTTATTACAATATATTGAAATATTTTCTTTTCAAATCGTTTGAATTAGGTTCAAAAAAAAGGATCATTACCAACTATTCTTCCACCTAGTCTTCTTTCAGATTCAGGAGTAACAACGAATGGTATGTCATCTGTAACTGCATCACCATTATTAACCAATGGTAAGTGATTTTATTCAAACTCATTTCTTATTTCCTATCAGATATGAAACAAAAAGAAAACATCTTTGCAGTGAAATCATTTACATTAAAGAAATATTCAATTCTTGTAGTGGTAAGATTGAATACACAAATAGATTTAAATAAACACAGCCAATATTAACCAAAAATAATGCTTTGATATAACTTCTTCATTATTTTTTTCTTCTATTTATTTCATAATCAAAAATAAAATATTTTTTTAGCTCCCACTCAACCTTTACCAACAGGTCAATTTACTGGGTAAATGAAGAAAAATTTAACTTTGATTGTTTTGTTTTTAATAAATTAGATTATTTTAGACTTATTTTAAAAACAACTAGCCCAAATAATATTTTACTTGTACCATTAACACCAACAATTCGATCGAAATATATTCAACAATTTCATTCGATTGTTGATGTAACAAAAACAAATGGATTAATGAGTGGTTTACAAGCAAAAACTATTCTTCAACAAACTGGTTTATCGAATGCTCTACTTCATCAAATATGGTAAATATTACTTTTTTTTATAGAGTCTTAACGATTGGCCGAAAGAAAAAAATATCGACAAGAATGTGGGTGTAGTGGAAGAAAAGACTAGAAGTTCACACCCCTTATGCTAATAATAGAGAATGTCTTGTTAGTTAAAATTTTCGATATTTTTCCTTTTCGGTCTTTCTATAGTAGATCTTTTCTAACGATTCTTTGTTCTTTTCTATTGTCAGCTTAAATTAATTTAATAGCAACAAAATGAGAATACTTATCGAAGTGAAAAGATTTAGTTGATATAAAAGATCAAACCATGCATAAATTATTCAGAATACTTTCATATATCTGTTTATTTTTGTTATATGTTGCGTGTAAAATTTAAAACTTTCTTGTTCAAAAACAAATTTTATCTATTGTTTGAACATTCGTTTGAATCGAATTTTACCCTCGGCTATGCAAGATACAACCATGTCAAATATTATTATTTGTATAAAATCATAAGAAAAATAAATGATGTCATTCTCGTTCGAAACAATCGGGATGTCTAAGATGGAATTACATAATTGAAAAGGAAGATAAAAGCAAAATTGAATTATTAAGATGATAAGAGTACTCTTTGTTTTATTCACTATAATTTCGTCGAATTTCCGAAGTAACAAAATATAACAATTGAATCTTGAATTTCTTCATTCATTTATTTATTTAATTAATTCTAACAATAATAGTTTTCTTATGAATTTCTTTCGATATTATAATTTGTGTAATAGGGATTTAGCTGATTATGATAAAGATGGTTGTTTAACACCAGATGAATTTGTTGTTGCAATGCATTGTTGTGACATAGCACGCACAGGTCAAGCATTACCCATACAATTTCCTGATGAATGGTTACAAAAAAATATAATACAACATGAACGAAAAGATTCATCATCGAAATCGAATGATAATCGAACATTTGCTAGTCTTAATCAACAACTTAAAGAAACATTAATTTTAACAAATACAACTGAAAATACATCAGTTAATCGTTCTAATGAAACAACAGAAGCTGAACGAAAAATTATTATGGCAACATATGAAGAAAAACGTTTGAGAAATTATGAAGTAAATTGTCAAGAAAAAAAATTTTTTTTTCTTGTGTTTTGTCATAATAAGATTTCATTTAGGATGGAAATCGAGAATTAGAACGACGTCGACAATTACTGCGTGAACAAGAGGAACGTGAACAAAAAGAACGGGAAGAACGAGGTAAATAGATTTTTATCTCGAATAAATCGATTCATATAGTTGAATGGTCCTAGTCATTGTTATATGTTTATATATGTGCGAGGTTAACTGTTCGAATCTCATTTAGAACGTAAACGTGAACTTGACATACAAAAACAAAAAGATGAACAAGAACGTAAAAAACAAATGGAAATTGACCGACAATTAGAAAAACAACGACAAATTGAACAACAAAAAGAAGAAGAACGAAAAAAATTATATGAACAACGTGAGGTAAATATAATAAAATTAAAAAAAAAACAGAAGATATTATTCGCATGGATCAGGAGATCACGTCTTAATATTCAATAAGACGAGTTTGAGTCATATCCATGCTAAAGAATCAATTCTATACTTCATCGTTCATGCGTTATGCATAAACAATTCGAAGTTCTATATGGCACATGATTACAGTATGCAATCATTTGTATACAAATATCAATTTCTAGTGCCAGACATAACCTTTTCCGTTTTTTTTGTTATGAAGTTCAGTGACTCCAAAACTCATCCGGAACCGGAAGCACAGCTTCGATTTCGGTTACTAAAAATGAGAAAAAAGTAGTTCCGGTTCGACTTCCAAGATATTACATGGAACTGAAACTGTTAAATTATGAGATAGATACGAAAAATTTTAAATTTATTTTAAGAAATTTTTACTATTGAATTGTTGAGATTAAAGACACCACATATTTCAGTACTTAAATGAAACAATATTATACAAATAAATGCTGAAATTTGTCATCTCAATAATGAACAAAATGAAGATTTTTCGACATAAGTTTAAAAGTTTTTGTATCCATCTGATGATTTAATGGTTACAGTGTTTTTCTCTGTCATTCCGGTTTGGTTCTAGGTTTCAGACCGTGTTAAATGTTTATTGTTACACGATCAGAGACCGTATATCAAAAACGTTTTGTTCTTATATATGAACTACTTGCCTTTATTACATTTTCGAAAGATTAAATAACAAAAAGGTGAAGAAATATGTCCTAAAATAAAATAGAATAAAGCAATCTCTTGTGATTAGTAACAGCAACTAGATCGTACTTCACATTTTAATCCCACAGGCATTGTACTAACAGTTTTGTATGTAATATTTTAGGCAGCACGAAAAGAAATGGAACGTAAAAGTCGTCTTGAATGGGAACGTCAACGTATGCAAGAACTATCAACACAAAAATCTCGTTTACTTGAACAGATCAATGATTTAAAATCTCGTGAAAAAGCTTTTGAATTTGAATTAGAAAGTATAGATGATACAACGCAAACATGTCAAACAAAAGTCAATCAAATAGAAACAAATATACATACAATTGATGAATCAATAGCTGATATACAACGAAATATAATGACAGAAAAAAGTCTCTACGATAATGCTGAACAACAAATAAAAGATTTAAAAAAACAACTCAATACTGTACAAGCAGAACGTGAATCACTTGATTCATCATTAAATCAACTTACGCAATCCATAGAATTTAGTAAGAAAAAAAAAGAAAATTTCAGTTTACATTTCTCATTTACAAACATAATATTCTTTTGTTAATCATAAGAATAGTTGTTACTTAATATTTTCTTATTCCGCATTAATTTCTTCGATATTTTAATTTTATTGTCATTGTACCCGAAATTTACTTTTATAATATGAAAGTTACATTTGAATTCTTCAATCAACATGATCTTGATAAATTATATAATTAGCTTAGTAATCAAAATCAAATTCTTATAGATCACAGGAAAACTGAAATGTGAGTTAGTGGAAGCATAACTAGCAATTTCCATTTGATCTCATTATTAAAAAGTACGATGTGAAGAATGAAGTTCAGTGTTTTCTATGAAACTTGATAAAAAAAAAAAAAGAAATAGAACTATTTCAACGATCGATATTTTTCTAATAATTTTTTTTTTCAGAGTACTAGAAAGCCTGAACCTATAATGTGAACTCTTGACCATTTTTCTGTCTCAACATCACATTCAAAGGAGTATCGGACACTGCATAAGGTAGCAGATAGTTTGAAATTTCATGAAAGATGCTTTTGAATGTAATATTTAGAAAGAAAAAAAATTATATAATAGGCAATATGCTGGTAAACAGTTTTATTTACCAAAATGTAGTTCATGCCCTCCTTTTTCCATTCATATACGTTCAGTTTTTTAGAACAAGTCTGAAAAAAAAAGTAACTTAATTCACGAGATCTTGCAAAAAATTTTGTTCAATATTGTAACATAATTTGAATAAATGATGACCATTAAATTTGTCTCATTTTTGAAAGGTATGAGTAATCGAGAATCGGATCAAATTAAATATTTACAAACTCAACTTGAAACTATGAAACAAGAAAATACACAAATAGACGAACAGATCATAACAATAACTGATCAATGTAAAGAATATCAAAATCAAATGGAGGTTTGTTTTATTTTATACAAACTATTTAAAAAATATCTTTTCTATTTAGCAACTTCGTCTTCAACTTGATCAACTTGAGCAAGAAGCTAAAGTTAATATACCATTAAAGTATTTATTACATATATTTTTCAATATGAAACATACGTAGCCATTTTTCATCTTCTAGCACTGTCACATTACCAACAAATCCACCTGCTGAATTCGGTAAGTATTTCTACATATCTATAAGCATATAAATAAAACATTGTGTTCATTATTCATAGCTAATTTTGATCAATTTAATGCTAATATATCTAACAATGATTTAAATAATCAATCTTCTGATCTATCTTCTTCCTTATCTGTTATTCCACCAACTACATCTCCTCCACCTACTGTTGATGTTGATCCGTTTCAAACAGTTGATCCATTTGCTTCTCATGCTGATATAAGTTCAACAACAGCAAATAATGATTGGTTTCAACCTTCAAAAGATAATCATACTTCAACAGTAGCTGATCCATTTCTTCCGAAAAATGAACCAACTGAAAGTTTACCTCCAATAGCATCACCAAGAATAAAGAAAGCAGCACCAAAAGCAAATCCTAATAATAAAAGTTTGATCTTATTTTGTTCTTTATCGAAAAACTTGTCTTTTTTTTTCTCACAGTAACATCAAAAACATCATCCAATATTGATCCATGGGGAGAATCAGCAACTACGAATAATAATGGAAATGATTGGGCACAATTTAATAATAATTCAAGTTCACCATTTGGTACAACAAGTGAATGGCCAGAAACAACAAATGTTTCTAATGGAAACTCAGCAACTGGTTAGTAAATTTACATAATAAAAGAAAAGAATTTCATGAAAAGTTTTACTTTAAATACAGTTCAATATTGTGCATTATATGACTATACACCTGAACGTCCTGATGAAATTTCGATATCAAGTGGTGATATAATAATAGTAAGTTAATCAATTTAATTCTCTTAGTAGACAAAAAAAAACTGAACGATCACTTTTAGACTAAATCAAATGAGGCAAGTTTTTCTTTTGATATAAAGAGAAAAAATTCAGCATGATATTCTTTTTCTTTATTTTATCAGAGCATGTCTTTTTTTTCTATGAATTTTTTAAACAATGAATTATTTCTTTTTTTTTGTGTATGCCATTCTTCGGAAATTGATTGATTTAGAACAAAAGATTAAATTATTTTCGGTTTTTTCAGGTTGATCCAAGTAAACAACAAGATGAGCATTGGTTATTTGGTCAAATTGGTAATGATAAACAAGGATTTTTTCCTGCAGTTTATGCTGAACGTATAACGTAAGTTCGGAAAACCAAGAAATTAGATAGGAAACTGTTTCAACATATAAAACTCTTTCTCTGTAATTTCTTGGATATTATGCATGATAATATTTATTTCTTTTTCATATAGACCATCACCATCAAGTAATGCTGTTGATACAACATCACCATTATCAGTATGATAAATTGATTGATCAATTGTTTTCTTTTTATGGTATAATTTGATTTGTAGTCTGGATCATGGGTGATGACGTTAGCAGAATGTCAAGGCAAAACAGTTGATAAACATTTATCATTTCAAAAAGATGAACTTATTCTCGTACGAGAACAAAAAGATGCAACATGGTATAGTGGTCAACTTAATGACAAAGTAAATCTTGAATTTTTATTATTATTTATTTTAAAATCAAATAAAAAAAACTTTCATTTTAAGATTGGTTGGTTTCCACGAAATTATGTTCGACCAGCAACTGAGATTGAAATAGAAAATAATAAAAATTTAACAAAGTAAATTGATTTCTTGTCAATATTGTTATATATAATCATATACGACTTTATCTAACAGATAATTACTAAATTATTATTAACAAATAATATGCATATCGTGGATGAGTATACTCATAGTAATTAATAGGATTCAAATGGTTTTTTTTTTTTAATTTTTTTTAAGATGCTTTTCTACTAATATTAGATATCACCCCGAATATAATAAACTTTATACATTGATATGAATAAATAATTGATTGAATGAATATTTTTCTATCTATTTAGGAATACATCAACAGATGAAAAACCTCTGAATTCACCAATTTCTAATGATCAACCATCAAATGATGTCGATAATGGTAATATTAATCAATTTTAATTCGATAAGACAAAAAAAAAAATGTTTGATTTTTAAATCAATATTCAATAGCCTGACGTTACTTACTAAATCTTTTAATAGTTTTTGAGACTAGGAGATAACTTTCTGCTACTTTTTTTTGAATGTTTTTTTCAATATAAATGATTTAATAATAGTATTCATTTTTTTTCTATTGAAATACTCAAGCTGATATATATGAAGCTATTTATTCATATGAAGCAACTGATTCATCAGATTTATCATTTGATGTTGGTGACCGTATTATTGTATTAAAATGTGATGGTGATTGGTGGACAGGACAAATTGGTGATCGTACAGGATTATTTCCAAATAATTATGTTCAAAAAGTTAATAAAGTACAAGAAACAGCTATTGTAATAACACCATTTCAAGCTACAGAAGAACATCATTTATCATTTGAACAAGGTCAAATTATTTATATAACAAAAAAAGATGATAAAGGATGGTATGAAGGAGAAATTCGAGTAAATAACAAGTTTCTTTTCTTTCATTCGAATTTTCATATAAACATTTTTCTTTATAAAAGCTTCCTGATCAGTCAGTACGTGTTGGTTGGTTTCCTGCTAATTGTGTACAAATACAAGAAGCTGTTTCATCGACATCATTATCATCGACAACTTCACATCAAAATACATTAAGTAAACGGCAACAAAAAAAAAATGAATTAATTTCTTTTCTTTTCAATGATAATTTCGTTTACATATATCTAACATATTTGATGTTTTCTTTAGAATTACCTCAATATATGGCTATATTTCCATATGAAGCTCAACAAGATGATGAATTAAGTTTTCCGGCTGATGCTATTTTAGAAATATTACATGAAGCAAATACTAGTGGATGGTTTAAAGCTCGTTTTGGTAATCAAGTTGGCTTAATTCCATCAACTTATGTACAACCAATCGATACACATAATCCATGTAAGTAGAATTAAAAGCAAAAAAAAACAAACAATATCCTTATCTTTTATTAAATTTAATATAAAATTATTTGACAACAAATAAAGTGAGTGTGTAGAAAGTCACTTCATTCATAGTTTTTAGCGATGTATGTGGATTATTTTTCTGATAACAGATTGAATCGAACGACAAAACAGTTTTTCTCCATTTTTCTATATATAGGATGGTCTATAAGTAGCTTTACGATAAATATAAACTTGAATCAGTGCTATTTTATGAGACTAAATTTTTTTTGCATGATCGAGAAAACTTCAGCGATTTTTCTATACAAGAACTTTGCGACCTTATAGGTCATAACTTGAATCTAAAATTTCGAAATCTTTATAGTGACGAACACCAGCAAGGATAGACCAGATGCAAACCAAAGTAACTTTCATTATGAAAAAGCTCTGAAGTGTCTTCTATTACGGGAAAAAAAATTTAGCCTCGTAGACTGGAACAGAATGACAATATTTAAATTTTTTATCATAAGACTACTTATGGACCACTCTGTATATTTCCAAATTTTATCCATTTTCTAGAACAATGATGATCATCATATCAAAGCATCATCTCGCATGAAGTCCAATCAGGAAGATGATTATGATGGTGCCGAAATGCAGATACATATATAAATTTACTCATAAGCGAGCACCAACGATTATGATTTTTTAAATTAGTCCCTGTTCCCCATCCCCTTTTTCTTCTCATTGAATGCATCACATTGTGTGTTGCTAGCCGTCATTATATTTTATTGAATACAATCACAGACATTTTTTTAAAAAGCAATCCACATACATTCGCATTTTATTCTATTTAATTTTTTTCTTTTTTTTTTTTTGTATGTATTGGTCTGATTGTTATTGTTCATGTAAAAGTCATATCTCTCTTATATATCCATTTTTATATTCTCTATAATTTTCTTTTTTCTCATTGACAAAAAAAAACTAAAAAAAAAAAACTGTAATGTATACTTTATGCAGTAGTTGTTTGTATTTGTCAATAAATTCATAGTCATTTTTTTTCTGTTTGTTTTTCCTATCCTTATCTTTAATTTGTCAAAACCTGGTGATATTGATGATTCAAGTTTGTCGTTATATATGTTTCACCAGTCACTAGTATTTTTCTATGCTTTCACATCAGCGTGATTTGATTATATATTCATCGTCTTATATTTATTCTTTGCTATAGTCATACTTTTCTGTGTTGCCTACTGTTAGTTTGCTCTATCTCACATATCTTTAAAAAAAAGAAATATATAACTAGTTACATTTACTTGGATGAAAATTAGAAAAAAAAATCAACAAAAATTCTTTTCATTTATTTATTATATGAATAGAAGAAGATAATGTTCGAAAAAATGCTATCTTTTGTTTGCTGTTGCTTTCCAATACTAACATCAGCTACAGCATC